>SIJG01000264.1:0-20066 GCA_023374025.1 Heterodera schachtii
AAGCGGCACAATGCGGACATTTTGATGTGCCCTAATTAAGCAATAAATAGCTTTTTCATAATAATTTGAATTTTTCAGGAATTTTTACCATGCTGAGAGTGTTGTAATACTTTGGCAGGTGCTTTGCGGACTTTGCTGCACAACCATATCCAAAATGTTTTGTGTGTGCTGCGGTAGCACAATGTGACGTTACTGAAGAGAAGGCCGATGAAATTGGCGCAGTTTGGCGGCTTAGTGTTGATGATGGTCTTCTATCCCGTGAACTTCGTCTCGGAGCCAATGATGACGGTGGCGGCATCAAAATGGAATCAACAGATCCATTCGAAATTCTTGAAGATAATCTCGAGCTTTGTTGTTTTTCATCGCTTCGAGGTCTACCACCAATAATTCCACGCTGCTTAACGCCAACTTGTTCAACACTTGTACTTACAACGCCACAACAATGTCTTAAAAATTATTTATCAAAAACATTCAGTTTTCATATACCTAAAATTGATTTCTTGAACTCCTTCCCATGTTGAAGAACATTTATTTGGGCAGCAAAATTTCAATGAACAATTTTGCCTTAAATTTTGTAAGATTTAAAATTTACTCAGACAAAAATACCAGCATTCACTGTGCAAGTACGAATGGCAACATTTGAGATAAACTTTTTGTTGCGAAACGGTTCCTTGTTGCAATTTGAAAATTTTTTTGCACAAATTGCAAAATCCAGGATGCTGAACTCCACATTTGCTACACTTTCCATTTGTTTTCATCAACCTTTAATTACTTAATAATATTTTTATGCTACATATTTTTACCTTATTTCGAGATGATCCGCATGCAAATTAAGGTCCTTTGGCCCATTTGTGCAATAACACCCGCATTCGTACGGCCCATAGCCAATTATTTGGTTGCAACATGTGCATTTGACTGACGTTCTTTTTGCGCATTTTGGTTGTGGGCACCTCTTATAATGTCCATCAGAAGACCTGATTTATTTTTTTGTAACTTTTTTTGAAATTATTGACCAACCATTTGGCGTATTCTCCTTCCCAATGGGACTTATGACCACAATCAAGAACAGCGTATCCCTGTTGTTTGCTGACTTTATTTGAGCATTTTTTTATAAAAACACATTTATCGCCAATTTTGAATTTCGTATCTTCACTTTGAGAAGCTGAATAACCATCATTATTTTTTCATTATTTATTATGATGACCTGAAATTCCAAGGTCATTTTTTTGTTCCTGAGTCATTTCCAAATGCTGTCCCTGGTCAGTAGGATCCTCTTTGTCATCTGTTTCGAACATGTTTGTTGTTCCACAAAATTCAATGGATTTTGAGGCACCTTTAAATATATGACATTTTTTTTAAAATTATTTTTCTCACAAGTAACAAAGCTGTCATCTGATGTTGATTGACTATTGTTTGATGTTCGAGAAGCTCTGGAGCTTCTTGGTGTTTCATCCAACCCCCTTGTATCAGGTCCTAAGAATAATTGAAGATTTTTTACTAATTATAACAATACTTCCGCGTTGTTGATTTAAGCTGAATTTGCCTTCCGTAAAGTTCTTCCACCATCGATGATAATATTGTTGATGCACAGATTTGCAAAATTTTTTCTTGTTGCATCAAACGCCATTTCTTTGAGACTTTGTTGTGAAATTGAAGTAGCAAAAATTGATGTTGTAGCACTCTTCCACCATTTTCTTCATCTGGACTGGTGCCACCGCCACGTTTGTTTTTTAAAGACGGCATGTGTACGCCTTTTTGCAGTTTTGCAGAAGTACATTCAGCTCGTTTGCGACGAAGGGTTCTTTGATTTTTTTTGGCTGAATGTTGGTTTGCGAAATTATATAAATTTTACTAATTTTCTATATACCATAAAAGGATGTTTTTTGGTGGCCATAGTGACTTCAGTGGAATTACCATCCGAACGGAGATCAATTCCGTGTATTTCTGAATATAACATATTATTCGGTTAATTTATTGACCATTTAACCATTAAATTCAGGTTTTAAAACGCTAAATTTATTCTTGCATAACAAAGACACGACATTTCCAGAAGATTTTTTTGCTTTTAGCTCACAGCATATTGCAACCTAAATAAAAAATTGTTAATTAATGCATAATTTAATGTTATCTCTAACCGTTTTCATGATCTTTGATTTTTTCGTTTTATTTTTTTCCACATCTGATTTTTGTGGGTTTTCCATATTGCTTTTGTTGCAAGAGATCTTAAAATATTATTTTAAATAATAAAATTTTATTTTATTCTCACTGGGTTTGAAACAAAGCTTGGTAAAATTTTTTGCATTTTTTTGTGTGTCGCCGGCGTAGTTTTTTCTTCCATTTTTTTTGTGGCGGAAGAGTGTTAATGGTTGACTGTGTTTTCTTAACATATGCATCCAATATAAAGCATTTTGGCATTTGTAATTACTTGAATTCCAAAGAGAATATCACAGTATGTTCTCAATTTCGGAACAATCTTCATTCCGTGGCAAGGCATAATTTCACTTTCTCCCTCATTTTTTGACGGGTACGTGTTGTTTGGTGTTAGAATAATTTTCTATAATTTCAAATTAATTATTTTATATTGCAATTTTTTTACTACTAACAGGCTTTTTTAAAAGAACCGCAGCATAAGTGACACTTGTTGATAGCGCCTTTTGCATAATTGGTGTTTCCTATTGAAAAAAAGATAAGGTTTATTTTTAATAAATGTTTTTATGTTTATTTTGAGTATATAAAAATCTAATTTGGGCTTTAATTAACCATTTTTTTGTTTGCGTTGAGGTAATTTTGCCAATTTTTTTCTTCAGTCCAGGCTTTCGATACAAAGACCTTTGTGGCAAAACAATTTGAATGCAGTTTCTAAAATTTGAAGCATTAGTAGTGTCCAATTGTATTGTCCGCCTCACCTCAAATTTTTTTTCGACCAAATTGATAGCTGCCCATCCGTTGGATGTTATCCACGGCAAGCAGTTTTTATTAGACTGGATTGGCGTGGAAATCTTATCCGGCACAATTTCCAAAGTCTTAGCAGCAACAGGCTAAAAAGCAGACTTAAAGGTAAACAACAAAGATAGTTAATTAACATTACCTTCCCATTTTTCACGGTCATCCATTCACTTTTCTTTTTGAGACATATTTGTGGCAGTTTTTTGGCGCAATCATTCAGTCGGTCCGTTTCTTTGATCTATTAGGGTGAACAAAATATTAGGTGAATGTGAAAAAGTTGTCTAACCGGCGCTAAGCCAATAATCGGTCCACAGCGCTGTGTGAGAATGCGCTGGTTTCGCTCTTTTTTGCTAAGTTTGCGGTCAAAGTGCGCGTTAAGGTACATGCTAAATACAAACATTATTAGCATTCAATATTAATCACTAAGCATTGGGACATTTACCCTTCCAAGCCTTTGCGCTGAATTTCGTTTTTTTTGCCAGCTGATAGCCATCCATCAAATCGGGCAAATGGCCACGGGTCCCTCACTTTTCCTTGCACCTCAATGCCGACGCCGCGCGAGTGTGCAACATTTTTCTTCGCCTCTTCGGCAAAGACTTTCATTTCTTCAATGAGCCGACGAAGGTTCGCCGCATTTCCACGATCTTGTCCAAACGAATATGCGGCGAGCAATTCGTTCCTTTTGCGTCGGTCGTCGTTCCAATCACGGCCCTGCGATAATACAATACTTAAATACAATAACTTATAAAAGCTACAAACCGGGATGGGCTTCTTAAACACCGATAAATCGGCGTTTGGAGGCCCAGAAACGCCCGTCGGACGCGCAAAACGTTCTGGCGAAGGCGTCACACGAACACCGCCGCACGGCGATGGAGAACGTTCGCGTTGTGTGCCACGTTTTGGGTAAAAGAACCCTGTGGACTCATCATTTGCAGGAAGAAAGCGTGTCTTTGTGGGCATACTTGCAATAGGGGATAGATAAATAGCAGGGGATTTTATCGCGGAGATTTTTGAGTTATCTGAAAATTATAGGTTCATTAAATATGGGAACATTTATTAACTATTATTAAAAGGTTATTTTTTAATAAATTTTATTTTAATATAGGAAGAAAGGAAAGAAGGAAGGATTAAAGGACGGAATGAATTTTAAGCAGATAATAATATTGTGATGCACTATCATTTTTAATTCGTAGACACAAATGCCGTAATAAGTTAAACAAATTTATTTAAATTCAATAAAACTTGTGACAATTATTCAAACACAAGTATTAAAGAATTTAAATAAAAAGTTTTTTTGGAGTTCTTTCGCTCCAGTCCAATCCGGGACCAAAAACCAAAACACCTTCAAAAGAAAAAATAACAATTAACGGACCAAAAAAGGTGAGTTGCTTACAATAAAATTGTGTACTCTTTCATTCATCATCATGTTTTTTGGTGGCAATAACAACACCTGAAAATTATTGGAACATTTAAACAGACCATTGAGTTTCTTAACTTACAATAAAATTGTGTGCTCTTTCCATCATGAATTTTTTGTGGCAAAATTAGAGCACCTGGAAATTAATTTTAACATTTAAAGAGACCAGAAAGGCTCTTTTTACTTACAATAAAATTGTGTGCTCTTTCCATCATCAAATTTTTGGTGGCAAATTTGCAGCACCTGAAAATAAATTGGAACATTTAAAGAGACAAGTCATGCTTTTATGCTTACAAAAAATTGTGTCCTTTTTCCGTCATCAAATTTTTGGTGGCAAAATTACAGTACCTGAAATTTAATTTGAACGTTTGAGACACATGTGAGCAATTTTGGCTTACAAAAAATGTTTTGTGTGGCGCCATCATCATTTTTGTTGCAATTAACCAACACCTGCAAAAGAATTGAACTTTTGAAAAGCAGGCGATCAATCTTTGCTTACAAAATATGTTTTTGTGTGGCGCCCATCATCACTTTTGTTGCAATTAATCAACACCTGAAAAGAATTGAACATTTGAAAAGCAGGTGATCAATTTTGGCTTACAAAAAATATTTTGTGTAAAAGCGCAGATCTAAAGCTAAAAATTGGAAATACTTGATTAGTTTATTACCAGATAAATGTGTCATTTAATGAATTATTTAGTTAAAATTGCACAACAACTTCTTTAAAATAATATATTTAATAATTTTAATTAAATATTATAAAGAAAAATTGGATTAAATGGCTATATGTTTTTTTCGACTGCAATTTTGATTTCCGGACGAAAAGATATCAATTTGAAAAGTGACAATACTTTTTCTGTTAATAAATGAATTTAAATAAGAGTCGTTTTAAATTAACTATAAACTGTAAATAAGCATGAAATGACAAATAAAATCATAAATTTTTTACAATAGTTTAGCTACACAAAAAAATTTTCAAAAAGTGGACAAATTTCTCCTGATTTACTCAAGGAAGTTTAATTTCTTTTGGCCGATCTTATGGGTGTGCTTCTCTTGCATTTTTACGGTATGTCAGTAAAGTCAAAATATTGAAAAAGGTAAAAAATGCTACAAAATCATTTTATTAAAATATTTCGAAAAAGGTGATGGTAAATATATTTAAAGAAATTGTGTATAAAAGTGAAAAATGCATGGACAATGTGTACTTTTTTTATATGTAAAAAAGTTGAGAAAAAACGAAATACAAAATATATAAAAAATCAAAAAATATAGAATTAATATTGAATAAATCAATAAAAAAGCTAATCGATTAATATTGATTGTTTCTTGACATAATGCTGAAAAATGAATTAAAGAATTTTTAGAAATTGTTAAAGAATTCAATAATATGTCCCAATTAAAATATGGAACAAACGTTGTAAAATTAGTAGTAAGAAATACAAAACATACATAAAAATAAATAATAGGTGAAAATTTTTGTATATGTACAAATATATATTACTCAATTTTTTGATCACAAAACAAAATGCAGGTACGAATCTATTCAGTAATTTATATTAAATAATAGATGATTAATTTTCAAATATGCAAGGTTTTTCTTTTGCACTTTTTTAAGTTTACATTTCTGAACAATTAATTAGTTGAATAAACTTGTTTAATGGTTTTTTGAATTGAGAAAAGCCGTTTTTGATATCCATTTTTGCCTAATTGGAATTGCGTTCATGATTGGTATAAAAAAATCAATGAATTTTTTCTGGAATTCATTTTTTTGAACTTTTATCAAGGATCCTTGTTTCAGTATTGGTCGAAATGGGTATCATAATCGGTATTTCTGCCCCTAACCTTTAAACCGCGATTTATTCAATAAAACTGTTTTTAATTTAAAAAAGATTCAGAATGTTTTTCTGACCATTTAACAGCTAAAAATGGAAAGTAGTTGATAAACCGACTTATTTTTTAAAATTTAATTGTTATTTTTTGTTGTAATCCGGGTTTGATGTTCTGAATTTGCTCAAATGGATATCAGAATTGGATTTTTTGCTTAAACATTTTGTAAACCTATTTTATTACATAAGCCTGTTTTTTGTGGTAAATGAATGTATTTAATAAGGAACAAAAAATAGATTACAAAACAGTATCATACAGTTATTAAATTAATTAATTTGCGGTTAAACAATTAAATTAAATGTATACAAAAAAAGTCATTATGAAAGAATTGACACATGAACTGAGTGACTATATTAATATATGCTCGAAAATTGTAGATTCCGTGTGTACTACTGCACATGTAATTTTTTGGTAAATATAGAAATGTTTAAATAAATTCTAAGTAAATAAAATTACATAAAAAATAAGTTATGTAAAAATCCATAATTAATTATATTAATAAATTATGCAATTAATGATGAATCGCCGGTGTTAAAAAAATCGCACAAAACATTTTGTTTAAGGAAAACACGGTTTTTTGAAAAATCCCTAATTTAAAATGTAAGTTTCACTTATTGCTTAATAAATTTTTGAGGAACTCACTTGGAAACATTAGAAAGAACAATTCGAGCTGTAAAATTGGTAGAACAAAAAATTCGGGATTCTCGGGGCCTCTTTTTGGGGACCAGAATGAATCATTGATTCTTGATCGTTTTCCAAAACATAAAAATAATCACTAATTAATTGGGCCTATTAAAAGAAAAGGTGGACAATCATTCCTGAACTATTCCTGATGATGAATCCTCTTTCTGAGAGGCCTACAAAATCTGTTAAAAAACAATAATTTATAAGCAATAGAAAATTTGCAACAAAAAAAAATGGTAACAAATTTTATAAAAACTGTGACAATTGGAATTTTGCATTTATTTTGTTAATAAATATAAACTTTTTTTATCAAAAAACATCAAATGAAGAGGAAAGAAGTTTTTAAGTTAATTTTAATTTGCAATTAAAAATCCAAAAAGACTGACAATGAAAATGAAAAATAAAAATTCAAAAGTTCGTGTATACCAATTTAAATTGTGCAAGCAGAATAAATAAATTGGCTGCTGTGATCATCCAGGTTACATGCTTAGCAGGCACTGAATGACGTCGCTGTTAAATGAATTTAAATTTGGAAATGTTTTTTGTACTAATATTCACAACACACAATTAAACTTTCTTTCTTTATTCTTTTTTTGTATATTAAATGCTTAAAATGTGTGTAAAATAATGAATAAAATGTAATAAAATAAACATGTATGAATTAAATCCATAAATTTGGATCACAGCGTTAAAATTTTATTCTTTTTAATTCATTGAAATATGATATTGTATGTTTTAAAGCATTTTTTATAATTTAAAATTGACAAAACAGTGAATTTTTTGCCATAATCGTTTGTGGCGCAGTTCTGAATACCAAACCCCGGACACGAACTCAAACGAAAAGTCGAAAAGAAAAAATTTTCAAAATTAATTTTGTTTAAATACAATTTAACAAACTGAATTCAACAATGCTATCTTCGAAAATTTGTACTTTGACTTTAGTCCGTAATTCGGGTCCGTGTTTTTGAATTTGTCAAATGGATACAAGAATTGTGGTCAGTGCTCTCGAAAACGCAAGAAATTTGTTTTTATAACAATAAAATTTTCACTGACGGATTTTTCAAATCCATACAAATGTTTAAACAGAATTTAAACCACAAAACCCGGGCCCTTAAAATTTGTTACAGCCAAGAGTCCGTTTAACTGTTTCAATTCAAAATATCGGACCCTTAAAATGTGTAACCAAATTTTAATCAAAATCATGTACATAATTCTGAAGAATGAGTAAAAGATTTTTTATAAATTCTTAAAAAATTCAATACACTGGTGGTTAAAAGTCTGTCACCAAACCCCCAAAATTTGCTCAATAGTGTTTTTTGAAATAGTATGGAGTCCGATATATACAATTGTAAGACCTTTTTTGTAGCAATTCCTTTGCTCTATTGGTATGCAAAATTTTATCAAATTTTGTTCACAAACTTTTGAAAAATTGGGACAGGAACAGGAACTGATCACTTTTGTGAGGGAAAAAAGTCATTTACCAAACTTGAAAAACTATTTCAAAATACTCATAAAAATCTGAAATAATTCATACAGGCTTATCTTTTGGTGCTTAATAAAAAAGTCATTTACACCAACTTGATCAGACCACTCCGTCATAGTAATCGGGCTACCTGAAAATACACTGAAAATTGGGAAAATTCAAAAAAAATTCCTAAGGGGTTTGGAAAATTTTTTGGGAAATTTTGAATATGTTCATTGCATAGAGCACAAAATTCTCTACCGAATTACCTTTTGAATTGTTGAGCTATGAATTGTCCATAAAAAGTTATACTTTGTTGAATTTTGATGATTATAAAAAATCGTTATTTTGTACCGTATTTCAAGGGAAAATGACCAAAAATTGATAATTTTTAAGAAGATCAGTATTTCAACCATGTATAACTTTTTAAGTACAGATCATAGCCCCACTATTCCAAAAGCAATTTGATAGCTAAATATATGCTCTATGCAATGAACATATTCAAACTTTCCCAAAAACTTTTCCCAACCCCCTAGGAATTTATTTTGAAAATTTTCCCAATTTTCAGTATATTTTCGGGTGTCCCGATCACTATGAAGGAGTGGTCTGATCAAGCTGGTGTAAAGACTTTTTTATTCAGACCAAAAGATAAGCCTGCATGAATTATTACAGGTTTTTATGAGCATTTTTAAATAGTTTTTCAAGTTTGGTAAAAGACTTTTTTCACTCCCAAAAATGATCAGTTCCTGTTCCTGTCACAATATTTCAAAAGTTTGTGAGCAAAATTTGATAAAATTTTGCATACAAATAGAGCACAGGTATTGCTAAAAAATCATAAAACTATGTATATTGGACAACTTATTAATTACAAAAATAGCCATTGAACAAATTTCGAGGGTTTGGTAAAAGGCTTTTCCAACAGTGTAATTTGTACCAATAATGTGCGACAAAAGTTGTGAAATTAGCAGTAACAAATTAAATTTTTAAAAATAACATTTTTAACAATTTGCAACCCTGTTGACGCACATGATTTTCAGTTAAAAAAATATTGATTAACAAATGCTTAATGAAATAATAAAAATTTACAATTAAATTTAGATTAAACAATGACATGAACAAAAATACATTAAAAATAATAATCATAATAATGGAAACAATGATAAAAATATGATCATTCCATTTGTCGGCCAAATATAAAAAAATTTCGCGTTTCTTTTACTTATCTTTCAATCTTAAGCATTATTATTTGATAAAATTTTTTATAAATTAATTATTGATCATTAATATTTCTTTAAATAAGTTTATCATTTCATTAAATGACACAATTTTAATTTATTTTTCTTACCTATTTACATATTTTTGCCCTAAATGTACACCGGTTCACAATAGCCGGTTGGCTCGGCTGCATCAAAAGATGTCCGTTAAACCCTGCTTATTGCTTGACGTTGTACACATGTTATGCATTTTTTTTTTCAAAAATGCACAAATTTTTTTTAATGTCTATGCTTATAATTAAAATTTTAACCCTATTATTTTTTTATGTAAGTTAATAAATAATATAAAAAATATTCTTTGTTAATTATTGATTATTAGGGATGCAAATTTTAGGCAAATAAATTTTATGAATTTGAAATTATGAATTTTCTATTCTTTTCTAATTCGGAGAAAGACTTAAAGTTTTGAGGGGGAATAGCCTTTTCTATTTTTTTTTACATAAATTCACATTTTAAAACTTTAAGTTTCATGGAAAACTAATTTATTTTCTGCCTTTTGTTCGAATTTGAGTCCGGGATTTAAAAAGGGTGGAAATGAAAGTCATATTCGTTATCAGGGCCCCGAAAACCCCAGAAAATTATTTTTTTTATGTGCAGTTAAGTGAAAAAGTACCACTTTTTAAATTTTGCAAACAGAAAGCCCTTATGCTAGATGTCAGCTAATTTTATGTAAAATTTTAAAGACACAGACAAATACAAAATTATTTAAAAATTTCCATTAATAAAAATTTTGTGAAGCTTATTTGCCTAAAAATTGTATTCCTATTGAGAAATTTAAAATGCCAAAACAACGGCACCCACAAAAATTGCATTATCAGCATCAATGATTTTGTTCGATGGGCCGCAATTGTGCAAACGCCAAAGATGGAAGTGACCGACAGCACAGGGCAAAGACAAATGCTGGCAAAAAATGGGACAATTTTTAAAACCGTTTTTCTAAAAATTAAATCAAATTCTCAGAATGCCATCTCATGTCTAAAACATTTAAAAAATTATTAAAATTCAAAGCTATCGCCAAAAAATCTCCAAAAAAAACTCGATGATTTTCTATTTTTTTCATTGTTAAATAAATTTAAAAAAACATTTATTGAACATTTTTTTGTAATGTTAGTAGCCATATCATAAAAATATGTCATAAAAACGGTGGTTAAAATTTCGCATTTTTGCCACAAAAAAGAGCCATACAGCAGCAAACGGCAATTTACCCAAGGGGGAGCAGCGGTTTGGCACAGTCCATGAGCACGCGGCGGCTTGGAAACTCTGATCAATTGGGGCAAAAAAACGTTTAAAAAAATATAATTATAAACTAAAATATATTTTTATAATTTTAAATTTTATATTATTTTTTTAATTTAACACCTCATCCACATCAAACCGGCGGTGGCCACATCGATGGCCAAACAATTGACAATTTGCTAAAAAATATGCGTAAAAACAAATTTATCATTTGTTAAATAATTGATGTTTTTTAAATAGGTAAATTTTGAAAATTTAGAGTATTTCATAATATTTTATAATTTTTTTATAAAGAAAAGTTTTTTTAATAGAAGGGTAAAAATAAAATAAATTTGATTTAATTATTATTGCTGCTAACCAACCACATAATTGATCAATGTGTAAATGTTGTCCGATAGCAACAAATAGCACAATGAAAGAAATGCCTGATTAAAATATGACAGATTAAAAACAGTGATCCCGGCGTTTGTTAGAGATTTCTAGAGAAATTGAACAATGTCGATGAGAAACATGGTGGTAATATTCAAAAGTGAATGGTGATGGGATAATTTAAAAATGCCCACAATTGTATTAATATTTTTAAAATTCGCCAATTTTTGCAATTCCAAAACGTTGAACAAAAGCAGGCCAAAAATTTGTGGGCGAAAGCCATTACTGGTGAGAATTTCCGGAAAAAACACAAGCCAAAGTCAGTAATTGATTTTCTGATAAAAGACCCTGCAAAATTTTTAAAAACCCATTTGCTTTTGTAGAGTTCGCTGCTGGTCCAAAGCCATTTTTGGGAACCTGGATTTTTTATGGGCCCTGGTTTTTCAGGCGTTTTTTCCCATGAAATCCAGGATGTCCAAGTAAAATAAGGCATTCAGGTACAAGTCCTTTTTCAAAAAAGTCAAACTGTTTTTTTATTTAAAAAATAATTTGGAAATTAAACGCTAAACGATTTAAAAAAAAATTTGCATAAAAATTTTTAAAGTAATATTTCAACAAATTTTAAAATGTTTTTAAAAATAAATAAATTCATTTAACGGAATGTCATATTACCATTTGATGGTGCCGCAGTTGTTGGGCATTTTCGTCCGCAAATTGTGGATGGAATTCGTCCGCAATTTGGCCTCGCCGTGCTGTGCGGTTCGGTTAATGTCATGTCGGTGCTGATAGGAGAAAAAGTGTAGTAAAAAAAATTGAAAAACATTATTCTTTTGGCAATTAAAATATTTGAAAAATTTATTCGGCCAAAAGCAGATTGTCATAAAAATATCTACAAAAACTGTTAAAATATTATTTTAGTTAAACAATTAAGAAAGTTTAGTGAAGGGACAATGAATTAGAGGAGGGCAGAAATATGTGGCCAATAGAAAGAAAAACCAATTAAAAGCTTAACAAAAGGCAATTTTGGAAGAGTGGGGAGTTATTGGCATTTTTAATGATCAAATTTTTTAAACCAATTTCATTTTTAAAAACATGACCTATGTAAAAAAATGGGTCTGCTTTTCTCGGTGAAAATGAAATTACAAATCCAAGCAGTGACAACTTCATTTGGAAACATTTTGAATCCATACAAATGTCTGAACAAAATTTAAACCACAATTCCCGTGCCTTTAAAATTTGTTACCATATTTTAAACCAAAATTCCGTTTAACAAATTTTAGTCCACAAATCCTGGGCCCATAAAATTTGTTACCATATTTTAAGCCAAAATCCCGCACCCTTAAAATTGGTTTTGCCTTAAGCCAAATTTTTACACTTTTATAGATGACGACCACGAAAAAACAAAATTAGGCTCAAAAAAATATTTATATAAAAGAGTATTTCGGATTTATCAGCTAATAATTATCATAAAAAAACATTTTTATTAATTAATTAATTTAAATTACCAGTTTCTTCGATAATTTGACGTTCAAACAAAACAATTTGTTGTTCGTCTTGCTTTTGATCACAACGGACGGCGCTCAAATTAATCGATTCGCCGGGTGACAATTGAAATGAGTCGATGTGAACAGAAGGGCGTTGAAGGCTTTATGCAAAATTTTAAATTGAGCAAAATGAGCGAAAAATTGAATAGAAATTATAAAATCATATTGTCACAATTTAAAGTTGGGAAAATAATGGGAATTTAAAAGGGTTTAATAGCAAATATAACCAAATGATTAAATAAATTAATTTCTTTAACAATATTCACTGGGAAAGCCTTTTTTAAAAATGTTCAGAAAAACAATATTCACTGGGAAACCGTTTTTAAAAAATGTTCAGAAAAACAATATTCACTGGGAAACCGTTTTTAAAAAATGTTCAGAAAAACAATATTCAATGGGAAAGCATTTTTAAAAAATGTTCAGAAAAACAATATTCACTGGGAAAGCATTTTTAAAAAATGTTCAGAAAAACAATATTCACTGGGAAAGCATTTTTAAAAAATGTTCAGAAAAACAATATTCACTGGGAAACCCTTTTTTAAAAATGTTCAGAAAAACAATATTCACTGGGAAACCATTTTTAAAAAATGTTCAGAAAAAACAATATTCACTGGGAATCCCTTTTTTTAAAAATGTTCAGAAAACCAATAGTTACTGGGAAACCATTTTTTAAAAATGTTCAGAAAAACAATATTCAATGGGAAAGCATTTTTAAAAAATGTTCAGAAAAACAATATTCACTGGGAAAGCATTTTTAAAAAATGTTCAGAAAAACAATATTCACTGGGAAACCATTTTTAAAAAATGTTCAGAAAAACAATATTCACTGGGAAACCCTTTTTTAAAAATGTTCAGAAAAACAATAGTTACTGGGAAACCCTTTTTTAAAAATGTTCAGAAAAACAATATTCACTGGGAAAGCATTTTTAAAAAATGTTCAGAAAAACAATATTCACTGGGAAACCCTTTTTAAAAATGTTCAGAAAAACAATATTCACTGGGAAACCATTTTTAAAAAATGTTCAGAAAAACAATATTCACTGGGAATCCCTTTTTTAAAAATGTTCAGAAAACCAATAGTTACTGGGAAACCATTTTTTAAAAATGTTCAGAAAAACAATATTCAATGGGAAAGCATTTTTAAAAAATGTTCAGAAAAACAATATTCACTGGGAAAGCATTTTTAAAAAATGTTCAGAAAAACAATATTCACTGGGAAAGCATTTTTAAAAAATGTTCAGAAAAACAATATTCACTGGGAAACCCTTTTTTAAAAATGTTCAGAAAAACAATATTCACTGGGAAACCATTTTTAAAAAATGTTCAGAAAAACAATATTCACTGGGAATCCCTTTTTTAAAATGTTCAGAAAACCAATAGTTACTGGGAAACCATTTTTTAAAAATGTTCAGAAAAACAATATTCAATGGAAAGCATTTTTAAAAAATGTTCAGAAAAACAATATTCACTGGGAAAGCATTTTTAAAAAATGTTCAGAAAAACAATATTCACTGGGAAACCCTTTTTTAAAAATGTTCAGAAAAACAATATTCACTGGGAAAGCATTTTTAAAAATGTTCAGAAAAACAATATTCACTGGGAAACCCTTTTTTAAAAATGTTCAGAAAAACAATATTCACTGGGAAACCATTTTTAAAAAATGTTCAGAAAAACAATATTCACTGGGAATCCCTTTTTTAAAAATGTTCAGAAAACCAATAGTTACTGGGAAACCATTTTTTAAAAATGTTCAGAAAAACAATATTCAATGGGAAAGCATTTTTAAAAAATGTTCAGAAAAACAATATTCACTGGGAAAGCATTTTTAAAAAATGTTCAGAAAAACAATATTCACTGGGAAACCATTTTTAAAAAATGTTCAGAAAAACAATATTCACTGGGAAACCCTTTTTTAAAAATGTTCAGAAAAACAATAGTTACTGGGAAACCCTTTTTTAAAAATGTTCAGAAAAACAATATTCACTGGGAAACCATTTTTAAAAAATGTTCAGAAAAACAATAGTTACTGGGAAACCCTTTTTTAAAAATGTTCAGAAAAACAATATTCACTGGGAAACCATTTTTAAAAAATGTTCAGAAAAACAATAGTTACTGGGAAACCCTTTTTTAAAAATGTTCAGAAAAACAATATTCACTGGGAAACCCTTTTTTAAAAATGTTCAGAAAAACAATATTCACTGGGAAACCATTTTTAAAAAATGTTCAGAAAAAACAATAGTTACTGGGAAACCCTTTTTTAAAAATGTTCAGAAAAACAATATTCACTGGGAAACCATTTTTAAAAAATGTTCAGAAAACCAATAGTTACTGGGAAACCGTTTTTAAAAAATGTTCAGAAAACCAATATTCACTGGGAAAGCCTTTTTTAAAAATGTTCAGAAAAACAATATTCACTGGGAAACCGTTTTTAAAAAATGTTCAGAAAAACAATATTCACTGGGAAACCGTTTTTAAAAAATGTTCAGAAAAACAATATTCAATGGGAAAGCATTTTTAAAAAATGTTCAGAAAAACAATATTCACTGGGAAAGCATTTTTAAAAAATGTTCAGAAAAACAATATTCACTGGGAAAGCATTTTTAAAAAATGTTCAGAAAAACAATATTCACTGGGAAACCCTTTTTTAAAAATGTTCAGAAAAACAATATTCACTGGGAAACCATTTTAAAAAATGTTCAGAAAAACAATATTCACTGGGAATCCCTTTTTAAAAATGTTCAGAAAACCAATAGTTACTGGGAAACCATTTTTTAAAAATGTTCAGAAAAACAATATTCAATGGGAAAGCATTTTTAAAAAATGTTCAGAAAAACAATATTCACTGGGAAAGCATTTTTAAAAAATGTTCAGAAAAACAATATTCACTGGGAAACCATTTTTAAAAAATGTTCAGAAAAACAATATTCACTGGGAAACCCTTTTTTAAAAATGTTCAGAAAAACAATAGTTACTGGGAAACCCTTTTTAAAAATGTTCAGAAAAACAATATTCACTGGGAAACCATTTTTAAAAAATGTTCAGAAAAACAATAGTTACTGGGAAACCCTTTTTTAAAAATGTTCAGAAAAACAATATTCACTGGGAAACCATTTTTAAAAAATGTTCAGAAAAACAATAGTTACTGGGAAACCATTTTTAAAAAATGTTCAGAAAAACAATATTCACTGGGAATCCCTTTTTTAAAAATGTTCAGAAAACCAATATTCACTGGGAAAGCCTTTTTTAAAAATGTTCAGAAAAACAATATTCACTGGGAAACCGTTTTTAAAAAATGTTCAGAAAAACAATATTCACTGGGAAACCGTTTTTAAAAAATGTTCAGAAAAACAATATTCAATGGGAAAGCATTTTTAAAAAATGTTCAGAAAAACAATATTCACTGGGAAAGCATTTTTAAAAAATGTTCAGAAAAACAATATTCACTGGGAAAGCATTTTTAAAAAATGTTCAGAAAAACAATATTCACTGGGAAACCCTTTTTTAAAAATGTTCAGAAAAACAATATTCACTGGGAAACCATTTTTAAAAAATGTTCAGAAAAACAATATTCACTGGGAATCCCTTTTTTAAAAATGTTCAGAAACCAATAGTTACTGGGAAACCATTTTTTAAAAATGTTCAGAAAAACAATATTCAATGGGAAAGCATTTTTAAAAAATGTTCAGAAAAACAATATTCACTGGGAAAGCATTTTTAAAAAATGTTCAGAAAAACAATATTCACTGGGAAACCATTTTTAAAAAATGTTCAGAAAAACAATATTCACTGGGAAACCCTTTTTTAAAAATGTTCAGAAAAACAATAGTTACTGGGAAACCCTTTTTTAAAAATGTTCAGAAAAACAATATTCACTGGGAAACCATTTTTAAAAAATGTTCAGAAAAACAATAGTTACTGGGAAACCCTTTTTTAAAAATGTTCAGAAAACAATATTCACTGGGAAACCATTTTTAAAAAATGTTCAGAAAAACAATATTCACTGGGAATCCCTTTTTTAAAAATGTTCAGAAAAACAATATTCACTGGGAAACCATTTTTAAAAAATGTTCAGAAAACCAATATTCACTGGGAAACCCTTTTTTAAAAATGTTCAGAAAAACAATAGTTACTGGGAAACCCTTTTTTAAAATGTTCAGAAAAACAATATTCACTGGGAAACCATTTTTAAAAAATGTTCAGAAAAACAATATTCACTGGGAATCCCTTTTTTAAAAATGTTCAGAAAAACAATATTCACTGGGAAACCATTTTTAAAAAATGTTCAGAAAACCAATAGTTACTGGGAAACCCTTTTTTAAAAATGTTCAGAAAAACAATATTCACTGGGAAACCATTTTTAAAAAATGTTCAGAAAAACAATATTCACTGGGAATCCCTTTTTTAAAAATGTTCAGAAAAACAATATTCACTGGGAAACCATTTTTAAAAAATGTTCAGAAAACCAATAGTTACTGGGAAACCCTTTTTTAAAAATGTTCAGAAAAACAATATTCACTGGGAAACCATTTTTAAAAAATGTTCAGAAAAACAATATTCATTAGGGTTAAACAAAATACCAAATGTCTTAAAATGGTAATAAAAAAAGGAAAAAAAGTAAAATGAGGGGATAGTGCAAAAATTGTCGCAATTTTTCACCTTTTATTTAAAATATACATTCAAATTCCAATGCCGTTCAAGAAACAACATACCCAAGGCCAATGTCGCCGTATGCGATGGTCTCAAAAATGCAATTTTGGTCGCCAGTAGCAGCTCAATGCCGAAGTGTTCGGCAGAGATGCCGGTGTTCATCAGCTCAAGCGCATGGGCACGGCACACCATGGCCAGGGGACTGAAGAAAAATACCTAAATTGGAGAGAAAATGTCTGACTGTGTTTGAACAGTGTAAAAGTGCTTGGTTAAGAGACAAATTGCGAAGGGTTATAAAAGTATTGTTAATAACTGTTTCCCGGGGACTAATACGGGTATTGGTTATGCATATGCCATTTTGGCTCTTCTGCTGTTTAGGCAATAATGAAGAATGGGGGTCCCACATTTTGCTTTATTTTTTGTAATAAAAAATGAACATTGGGATTTTTGGGAGTAATGTTCACTAATATGACTTCCTTTTCGACCAAGTTGAACATCAGGACCCTAACTCGAACAAAAGTTGAAAGCTCATTTTTCACCAAAATCCATCTTTATTGTCCAAAATTCATTCAAATTATAGAATGACCTTGAGTGCTTATTTTCTATTTCTTTCCATGCATCTTAATTTGACCGAATTTGAAACAAAATAAAAAATTATGAATAATTTAGTTTGCTCAGACCTTTGTTCGAACCCCGCCCTTTTTTAAGAAAATTCAAAAACTATCCACTTTTTTAAATAGTGCCAATGTTTTTTTTGAGAGGGTCCGAAGTATGTGGTATAAATAACCTCGCCAGTCGATTTTAAATTGGCCGCTGAACGACGACTGTTGAACAAAAAGAGATGACATTCTTCGAGCAAATTTGCTGTTGAGCACTAACATTTTTATTTATTAACACTTGTTGGCGCGGTATTTAAAAATAATTTTAAAATAAGCTGTAAAATTTAGGGTATAAATAAACTTATTGATAAAAACAAAATTAATAAACAAAAAAAACGGTAATGAGTAAATGATGATTTGAGGACCTGAATGAATTAATAATTTAATAACTGAAAAGAATTTGCCACAAAAAGTGATTAACTGATTAATAAGTCAGTATGAAATTTTACAACAATAAAAATAATTAAGACAATTAAAGAAACTTTTAAAAAATTATTATAAAAAAATTTTAATGTTGAGAATTATAATTGGAATTTATCATAATTTAAAAATTATAAGATTCCTTCCAAACCAAATCAATAACGCAATTGCAAAATTTATGGCCATTTCTTTTCCATCGCCTTTCCCTGCGGCGAAAAAATGACTGTTGCAGCAGGGAAAGACGATGGAATAAATTTTGATTGGCCATTGTGCGTCAACGCGACGAAGAGAGAGCGAGGGGGGTAGGACGATTACCATTGATTTTGCTTTTAATAAAACATAATTAACAAAATTTATTAAGGAAATTAATTAATTAGAAATTATTAATGTTATTTTCAAATTTATATAAGGTGTTTTGAAATTAATCTGTTTAAAATTAGACTTTTTGATATTCTTTTTAAATAAATGAACAATTTTGCTTTTGATAAACAACATTGGAAAACTCTGATTGTGAAAATTTTTTGTTTTTGTTGTCATTTAATCAGTGAAAAAATGTTACATTAAAAATAAAAATAGTTTAAAATGGTTATTTTAACTAAACAAATAAAAAAATTTGAAAAATTGTTTAAAAACAATCTTTAATGAATTTTGATTAATTATGAAATTGTTTTTGTGCTACTCTTTTGCCAAAAAAATGTCAGTCGTACGGTGAAGGCGTGAGGACGCTGTTGGGAAACGTTTTGTAACTCAATTGCAAAGTGATTTCACCTAAAAATTTAGGGTTGGAATTGCAAACTTTTAATATTGCTCCGGTTGTGTCTTCATTTTTGCACAAGTTTTATTTTAAATGGTAAATAGTTTAAATGTTTTTGTAAAATGACAAAAAAATGTTTACTTTTTAGATATGTGATAAAAAAAGAAACATACTGAAAAAATGTTTTGGCTCTGGGTTTAGCAATATAAAAAAGTACTCATAAAACACTTTATTAATTGAATAAACTGGCGCTTAATATGCAAATTCAGCCATTATTAAGAATTTTCAGGGCGTATAATTTTTTCAAATAAGGAAAACGGGTCCATTTGGTAAAAAGTATAAATAATTTTTATCAAAAGGAAGAATTGTTTTAATTATTTTTTTTTAAATTTGATAAATAAAATAAAACAGACTCTTAAATTATAAGTAGGGCTGTGAATTTAAGTCACTAAAAATCTTCAAAAAGTCGACTAAAAAAGTCATAAAAAAGCATAATAGTCACGAAAAATGGAACTTAAAAATAACCAAAAAGTCACAAAAAAGAATTTAAAAAGCACGAAAAAATGCAAAAAGTGATGAAAAATTGGGCGAAAAAATTTTCAACATTGAAACGCTTTTTTCTTAATCGATTGTGGACCCCAACACAAATGAAACGGAGGATGAGGACAAAATTGTAGATCGACTTTTTGTGAATTTAAAAACACACTTCAAAAAAATTGAAAAAATCTGAGCTTTTTATAAAAACTTTTGATAAAAAATTATTATAT
>SIJG01000264.1:37248-52419 GCA_023374025.1 Heterodera schachtii
GAGACCAAAATTTGCCGGGAATCGAGACCGAAAATCAAAAGCCCACCACAACTATTCTCGAAAGCGAGACTCAAATAATACTAATTAATTAATATTAATGCAAATTGATTAATGTACGGTAGGAGTCAATCGCATTGTCCTCGACTTTATCCGACATTTTCATCTCATTAAAATCATCAACCCACGAATATTTGTTAATTGTTATCTTCTTTTCGCCCTTCAGAAACTGTATTTGGACAAAAAAAAAAAACAAATCCACCGGCCAAGTGCACCAACAGCAGAAGGCCAACAAAGGGCCGTTGCATCGGTTGCGCACCATTTTTAAGAGGGTTCTATTGGAGAAGAAAATTGATGGCATTTTGCAAGTGTACAAGAAGGTAAAGGACAGCCCTAGGTAGAATATTATTTAATATTATAATGTTCATTTGTAGAATTTTTTTATTAATAAATATTTATACCTATTTTATTTTATGTTGCAATCAATTTTTTTTATAGAATTCTTAAATTTAAGCATAAAATTAATTTATTTAATTAATACTTTAAAAAAATGTATAAATACGAAAAAAAGTAGCTAGAGATTGAAATTAAAAGGAATTTTCAAAAATGTAACGATAAATTCTAATAATGTTTAAAATTTATTTATACATAAAAATACAAAAATAAATTAAAAAATAATTTTAAATTAAAAATTCACATATTTCAAATTATAAATAAATATTAAGATAATTCACAAAAAAGTGTTGAATAAGAAAACTTTTTATGTGTTGATAATTATTAGTTCATTAAATTTTAATGTTTGATGAAAAAATCTGGGTTCTGTCCAAATTTCTTTAATAAAAAAAAACATTTATTAATGTCCTCATTTTTTAAATAAACAATACTATACATCCCTAAAATTGATGGTTTTTAGTACCATTTTTACATTTTCCATAGAGACAATTTTTTAGTACTTTTTATTTTTATCAAAAGTTTTTTAATATTACTAACTTTGTTAAAAAATAAATAGAATCATTTTAATTTATTTAATTTTTCTTAAAAAAGTTGGTAGATGAGCTGTTGTTGTACTGTTCGCTACTTATTTCCATTTATGTTCAACAGGTAATTAATTATTTTACAGATTTAATAATTGAACATTTTTATTGGGCGTTTAATATTTTTATGACTAATTGATAAAATTGTTTTCATTGTTTTTTGATAAAAAAATATACTTTAATATTCCATATTTATCATATGACTAATAAAGTGGTGTTTTCACAATTATAATTTTCTCAAATTCATTTTAACGCTAAATCATTTTACAATAATAAAAGAATATCAATTATCTTATAAATATTATAGCTATATATTTATTTTTTTATCAGTTGTTTTTCGCTATCGTTACGTATTTTAATTTTTTTCCTTTTTTTGTTGTTATTTTGTTCCTTTTTTAATTTTTGGTTGGAACTTTTTAATGTTCAACAGGTAAAAAATTATTTTACAGATTTAATAATTGAACATTTTTTAAATTTCTTTTCATTTTTTTATGAATCTCCCAAACTGAAAAAGCTCTATTAATTTCCTTTGTGTACTTTTGAGAAATAAATATTTTACTTTTATTAGCAATTGAATAATGGATGTTATAAAAACTGATTTTCCATTTCATTCTTTTAATTATTGTTTTTTTTTTTTGAAAATATGTTCGATTAAATTGATTGGCTGAATTTAAATAGTTAATTATATTAGAATTTAATTGAATTTTGTAGAATTTTTTTTATCGTTTAAATGTTCATTTCGACTGCTGTTAATTCGTATTTCAATTCTCAAAATTATTAAATAATGAAATTTTAGTTTTTTCAAAATCTGAATTGTAATTATTAATTTTTTATCAATTTAGGCTCATTTTTTAATAATAATGTCCATTTACCAACAGAGTTTTCCCATTCCAATTTGTATGATTGATGCTTCTTAAATCTTTCTTGATAAAGAATATTAATTAAATTTGCTTTGCTTAAAAACTTTTATTAAAATAAGCTGTCGTTTTTGTGCTTAATATATACAAATAATTTTACTCTTTATAATTTTTTTTACATTACAATAAATTTTGATTTTATATAATTTAACTATTTTGCTGCCTTTTAATTTGTATAATGTGTTTAAAATGTGAATTTTTCAAAATTAAAAATTTAATTCTTTTATTTAATTAAAAACGATAAATTCCTCCGTTCATTTGAAAAAAAATTTGAATTTTGAAAATTGAATTATTTTATGTAAATTGCTAATTCATTTCCCATTATGCTATTGTTTGTTAACCCATTATTTTTAAATTTTAGGGTAATTTATTTAATTTTTATTTTTTTCGCAATAAATTGTTATTTTTAGTTTTAATTCAAATACTTTTTTCCATTAAACATCAGTTTATACCTTTTAAGATTAAATATCTATGTAAATGCTTGCTATTTTAAATAATTAATCCCATAATATAATAGATTCAAAAAGTATCATGTTTATAATATATGAATCAACGAAAAATAATAACAAAATTTATTCAAAGCAAATGTCCTTGAAATGTTGAATATTTTTTCTACAAAAAAATAGTTAAAATAAAAATTTCAAAACCACAAAATTTCACTTTTTCAATAATTTCACTAACATTTTAACTATATAATCAAAATGATTATATTAAATATTATTCATCTTTTGGGATGATTCTCCTCTCAATGCTCCCTCTACCTCCTCCCCTCCATTTTAATAGTGTTTTTTTTGTATTAATTATTTTAAAAATTTCTTATATCATATCTATTAAATTTTGTATGTATTAATGAAATGATAATAAAATAAAGGTTTATTTCCTACGGTTTTAGATTTTTGATTAAATTTTATTATGTTACATTTCTTAAATATTTTTTGTTTGATTATTAAATTGTTATTTTTGCTTTTCATTTGTTTTATATTTTAAATAGCATTAAATAATTTATTTTGTAATAGTGCATATTTTCTCGTCTCTTTGACGGAGCGGTTTCACTTCACCATTTGCCCAGTTTCTACCATTATTTTAAAAGCTTGCAATTTAATTAATTGTTATAATTTCATAAGAATTTGGGTTAAAATACCTAATTGGTATTTTTTTCGCTTTATTAAATTTTGTTATTTCTTAATATCATTTATTTAAGAAAATAATTATTATTTTTCTTTTCAAATTTTTTCTTATTTATGGGTTTTTGTGAATTAAATGTTTAAAATTAATTATTTTAATCTCAGGTTTCGTAACCTCTATGACCAAGAATGATTACGATTCGACATTAAATGCATAATTAGACAAACAATTTATGCATGCATTATTTTAATTAATCTAAAATAAGAATATTTTATAGGATATTAATTATTATTTTTTCAATTTAAATGTGTCAATTATTGTTTTGATTTGGTTTTCAAACATTAATTCTTATTTTGAGTATATGAATTTGCTAAATAATGAAAAGAAAGAATTAAATTTGAAATTTTAACTGCCCAAAAATTGTTTATGATTTAGAGATTTAATTAATAAAGAGTAAATTTAAAATGTTTAATTACAAAATTTAATTCAATTTAATCCATGTCCATTTATGTCATTTACTGGGTTTCTTTTAATTGTTTATATAATTTTATGAACGATTTAATTTCGTTTTTTTTTTGAAAATTTTTATTTATTTATTTAAATGAAGTTAATTGATTTAATTTATATAATTCGATTTTTAATGAAAAATAATAATAATTTATTTAAATTTGTTTTGGAAACAGTACATTCGTCGCTTGATTATGAAAATAAGTTCCATTTTTTCATTTGTCTTCATAATATTTTAAATTTGACATTTCTCGTATTTCTTTTTTATAAATATTGTTTAAATCTTTTAGGTGAGAATATTTTAGTTAACTTTTAGTTGTCTAAATATAAAGGAAGAGAAAATCTCCGATGTTTTGTGTTTGTATCTTTTTATATTAGCTCTTTTAAACTCATTATTATGTCATTCATTTAAATATTTATTGTATTTAAATTTTAAGTGCTCCTTAAAAAGAATTTGCAAATATTTGTTATAATTTCCAAATTGTATATGTATTTTAATTGAATAAAATTATTATTTTTTATTATTATTTGATTTTTGTCTTTTTAATTTTCGGTCAATTCATCCAATTCTTGTTCTACTCGGTTTCATTTAATTGTGTTTATGAAAATTTGGAAATCTGAGATTTGTGTTTATATAATTTTATTTGTATTTGTATAAATTTATTGAATTCATTTTTTATCATCAATCTTTTAATTTATGTTAAAATTTGAAATTAAAAAGAATGCTTTTTAATATAGAAATATAATTTCATTATATTTATCTGGTCACTGTTTAGTTAACTATTAAATTTTACAAATAAAATGAAAAAAAATATTTAATGAATTATTTTTTTACTTATATTCTTTGGATAATAATATATTTTTTCGATTTTGAAAAATTATTTTATTTTTTATTATATTCATTTCGATCATTTTTTGCTTATTTTTCATTTAAAAATTAAATCATACTTAAATTTTAAATTATTTAATTTTTTATTCTCTTTAGTAAATGTAAAAATTATTATTGTTAATTTTATATTTATTTTTGAATATTTCATTTTCATTCATTGTTTTTGACGTCATTTTTCATTTTGCTTAAAGAATTTGGCTATTAAAATTTTATATTTTTGTTGTGCTAAATGATACAGATTTATCTGTGCCAACTTTCTTTTGTATTTGCTTTTTGGCTTTTTTTTCGTACTGTGGTTGAGCGGGCTTTTCAACCGTCGCTGAAAAATAATATATATAATATAAATAAATTTAATTATTAAGCTAATCATTTATTCAACATTTTTGAGCATCAATTTTTATTTTAATCGCCTTCAAAATGTTTTTCTTTTTTAATTTTTAAATTATATTTCTGTTTTTGAGATTTTTTGTTATAATTGTCGCCTCGTCTTAGAAAATTTTGACTCTGTTAGTGAGATTTTGTTTTATAGCATTTTTTAATTATGAATCAACACTCAATCTGGAAATAACAATACAAATTAAATTTTAAAAAAAGACGGAAAAATTAAAGGAACACACCGGTGCTGGTCGTTACTCAAAACCCATCAAAAATGGCGCACTTAAAACGTCAAAGCACTATCAAAGTAAAAATATTGCAAAAATATTCATAAAATAATTGATACCCTGAATATTCTTTATTAGCCTTCAAATTTCAAAAATAAATTTATCTTCAAAAAAGACCGGATTAATTTTATTTTATGGATATTGAGTAACGCCATAACACCGGCGCGCACAGAAAATATTAATTAGGCGGCATAAATGCATCAATTGCTGATAAAAACTTGTGAATTATTTATAAATTCGTTTTTATTCTTTAAAAACAAAAGGTTTATTATTAAAATTTTAATTTGATTTTGGTTTTATCTCGTGTTGAATGAATTGTTTGTTGAAATTAATTCGTGTTCCTCTATTTTCTTTTTTCAACAAATTTAATTTTATGCGAAATATTTGTTTTATATTAAATTAAATTCCAATATTATTTTTATAATTTAATATAATTAGAATTTACATATTTATTTTATATATAGTTAATTTGTTTCATCTCTTCAAATTGCTATTAATTTGTTAATAAATATTGTCTAATTATTTATTCGTTTTTCATTAAGAATTTTTTTATAAAAATACTCGATTTCATGATTATATCTTTTTAAAAGGAATTTAATTTACTTTTTTTGTATAAATAACATATATATAATTAATAAATTTTTGAATGCAAAATAAAATTAAGTTTCATTAAAAAAAATTAGTAACTAAACTAGGCAATGAGGCAGATACTAATTTCTATAATTGAGCAATCAATATTAAATTTTAAAAAATAGATAAAAAAAAATGGCTACCCGACTTTTGGGGCTTTGCAACTTGGGGACCCGACATTTGGGGACCCGACTTTTGGGGACCCGACACTTAGGGAACCCGACATTTGGGGACCGAACGACATTTGAGCAAAAGGCACTTAGGGAAACCACGGACATTTGGCGACCCGATATTTAGGGACCCGACATTTGGGGGTTTTAATAAAACAAAAAAATATTAACAAATTAATTTTAAGCCCAAAATTAGACAAAATTACGTCTGTTTTAGCCAGAGTTAAATCCATTGCAAGAAAAAAATTAAATAATATTTTAAAAATTAACTCTGTTTCCGGACTCACCGCGAGGAGGTAGCAGAATTTTGAGCCCATACTAACCACAACACAATAGACAAATCACAATACACTTTTATGTACAGTACACCTTTTTTCAACTTTTCTTTAAAGTGCCTTTCCCAAGGGCCAACGGGATGTGAAAACAGAATAAAGCACCATTTGGGTCGTCACAATTCTCAAAATCATTGCGCATAAGTCAGTATTACAAAGATCTGAGATGAGTAAGAATCTCATCTTCGTTTGGGTTCTCAATGGCACCAAAGCCTTCAACCAAATTTCTGATAGCCAAATCATTTTCTCGGTATGTTTTCTTCCGTTCTCGAATTCTTATCCCTTGAGTTGGGTCCAACTCATTAAAAGTTGAAAAAAGGTGTACTGTACATAAAAGTGTATTGTGATTTGTCTATTGTGTTGTGGTTAGTATGGGCTCAAAATTCTGCTACCTCCTCGCGGTGAGTCCGGAAACAGAGTTAATTTTTAAAATATTATTTAATTTTTCTTGCAATGGATTTAAATCAGAGATGCGATATCTGAGTATTTTTACTCATTTGTGGTCTTTTAGAGGGTCAAAGAGGATTTTTTTGAAAAATGAGGATTTGCGTATTTTTGTGGTCTTTTGAGAAATTTGAGGATTTTTGTGGTCTTTTGATAAAAAAGTGACAAAAACGCATAATTTTTTGAAAAATAGGTATATTTGGCAAAATGTTCGAAACTTTTTCTTCGAATCTTTAAACATTTTTTCGAAAAATCCTCAGTCAAAATCATTTTTTTGACAAAATTTGTTAACAAATCGCACTCAAAATCTCAAAAAATTTCCGGCAGCGCCTATCGGCACTGCCGGACCCCTCCCAACGTTCCCAAAAAGTTTTTTGGAAAAACCGCGCACAAAAAAAAAACAATTTTTTTGTGGCTCACATCAGTGGACAGATAAACGAAATTCATTACACGTGGACACTGTAAAAGCAATGGCCCAAATGAAGTGCAACTTCGATTTTTCGTGCTCAGACTTCCATAAAATGCTTACAATTGACAAGAAATTGATGATTGATTGTTTCAAAAGAAAAATATGACAGTTAACTGATTTTGTACGCATTTTATGATGTTTTAAAAAATGAGGATTTTTCATGCCAAATGAGGATTTTTTTGAGGTATTTTAGTGGCAAATGAGGATTTTTTATGGCTGAAATGAGGATTTTCAAAATTTTGAGATCGCATCTCTGATTTAAATGTCTAATTTTGGGCTTAAAATTAAATTTGTTAATATTTTTTTGTTTTATTAAAACCCCCAAATGTCGGGTCGCCAAATGTCCGTGGTTTCCCTAAGTGCCTTTTGCTCAAATGCCGTTCGGTCCCCAAATGTCGGGATCCCCAAATGTCGGGTTCCCTAAGTGTCGGGTCCCCAAAAGTCGGGTCCCCAAAGGTCGGGATCCCTAAATGTCGGGTTCCCTAAGTGTCGGGTCCCCAAAAGTCGAGTCCCCAAATGTCGGGATCCCGAAAAGACGGGTCCCCAAATGTCGGGTCCCCAAGTTGGAAAATCCCCAAAAGTCGCACCACGAAAAAATAAAAGCGCCATAAGTTCCGGGCCGGGACCGGACTTTTTTCAATTTATGAAATGTTGACATGGGGGAGGGGCGATTCAGGCGATGCTTATAGGTGCCGGCAGAAAAATGTAATTTTGATTCTATTTGTTAACGGATTTTGTCCAAAAAATGACACAAATTCGGCACTTTTTTTATAATTTTCTCCATTGAACAATCGCTGTCTTTTACCATCGAAAATTAATTAATTATTAGATTCACATGATTTTTTAATTTTTAATAATTTATATTAACTTATATGAACTTTTTCATTAAAAAGTGTTTTCTAAATTTTTCTAAGTCATTTCTTAGAGGTGCATTTTCCCGATTTTAATGCATTTTTATGGACTTTTTCAAAAAAACGCCAAAAAAGCACCAAAATCGAAAAAAAAAAACGCAAAAAAGGCACCAAAACGGCAAAATGCCAAAAAAGGCATTTAAGGCACGAAAATTCCGAAAAAGGCAAAAAAAAAAAAGCATAATAAAAGTCAACATAGAAGCCTCAAACCAAGTGGAAAATGCGTTATTTATGCTTAATATATCGAAACTAGTGCGCAGAAAAAAACCTCAACATGTATTTTAGGTAATCAAAAGTGTAAAAAAAAAACTGGAAATTTTATTAAAAAAACTAAAACCATAAAAAAAAATATTTTTTGCCTCCAAATGCGGTCTCTAATAATAGATAATTAAATCCCTAATTCATTTTAAATTAATTATAATTTTTTTGGCTACCCGACATTTGAGGATTGGACATTTGAGGACACGACATTTGAGGCCCGACACTTGAGGATCCCGACTTTTGAGGACCCGACATTTGAGGATCCCGACATTTTAGGACCCGACACTTGAGGATCCCGACTTTTGAGAACATACACATTTTCAAAAAAAAATAAACGGAAATTTTATTTTATATGATTATAAAAAGAAGAAAATGCTTTTCCCAGGGGCCAACGGGAGAAAAGTGGCAAAAAATGTTCAAGTACAGCCCAATAAATTCCAGTCTTTTTCTCTACGTACAGCATATATCATCAGGATGCCGAGGTCTGCCTTTGAGTTTGTCTAACACGAAGTTCAAAGGGAAAAAATCTTGTAAAGCTCCGCATAAATGATGTAATTTAGCTTTAAGAATACAATTCTCCAATGTACACCAGGGATGGCACGGAATTCCGATTTCCGACGTTGTTGGGGTCGGAATTCCAATTTCCGACTTCTGGAAAATTCTTCGGTATGGAATTCCGATTTCTGAAAAATTCTTGAACCCCGGGTTTCCGATTTCCGAAAATTTTTGGGCCTCGGAATGCCACCCCTGGTGTACGCCCCCTATTATCAAATGAAAATGAATTAATCAAGTTATACTTTTCAATTATCGGACTCATCACTGTTCTAAGAGAGAAGGGTGTTTGCAGCCGATAAGCTCGGCAATATGAGTTGGGCTCAAGTCAGAAAAACATACCGAGACAATGATTTGGCTATACGGAATTTGATTGAAGACTTTGATACGATTGAGAATCCAAATGAAGCTGAAATGCCCTGAAATTCCTACATATAGTGAAACGGGCTGGCCATTCCCAGGATCGTAGTAGTCCAAATATTAACCAAGAAATACCTTTATTGTTCCATCTCAAACTTGGGTACTTATGCTCAATGATTTTGGAAACTAGGATTATCCAGATAACCAAAGGGAAAAATTCAAAGGCAGATCTTGGCATCATGATGCTATATGCTGTACTTGGAGAAGAAGATTGGAATTATTTACCACATTTGCCAGTTGGCCTCTGGGAAAGGCATTTTCTTCTTTTTATAATGAATTAAACTAAAATTTCCATTTATATTTTTTGAAAATGTGTATGTCCTGAAATGTCGGGTCCTCAAATGTCAAATCCTCAAATGTCGCACCACGATTTTTTTTCATCTCTTCTCATTGCTCCTTTTTACATGCTGTAATTACTAGAGACCGGACTTTTAGGCACGAAAATTTTTCAAATAGGCACCTAAATAAGGCACGAAAAATGTGAAAAAAAGGCATAAAAAGTTACCAAAAACGTAAAAAAAAGGCACGAAAAATTGGAAAAAGGCACGAAAAAATCAACATTTTGGACAATTTTTTAGTCCATTTTCTCAAAAGACCTTTTTTTTTTTTTTTTGCTCTTCGGTCCAAATTCTCAGATGTTATATCAACAATTCAGTGGTGTTAAAAATAAAAAAACCAGGTATAAATGGGGGTCCGGCGGTGCCGATAGGCGCCGCCGGAAAAAATTTTTTGGAAATTGTAAGAATATGATAAGAAAAATTGCAAAAAATTTAAAAATTCCCATTTTTTTAAAAAATGCTGAAAAAGGCATGAAAAAAGGCACCAAAAGGCAGAAAAGGCACCAAAAAGGCGCCAAAAAGTTCAAGCTAGAAGCTTCAAACCAAGTTAAAACTCGTTTTTCGTGCATTAAATTGTATATTTCTTTTGCTTTTCCATTAAGTTTTTTAACCCTCTTTTTTTCATTTCTTAATTTTACAATTTGGTGAAAAATATTTTTATTTAATAATTAATTAAGTTTCATATAATATTTTTATATTTCATATAATATTTTTTATAATTTAATAAATAAATAGCTTCCATATATAATTTTTAATTATTGCTGTTTCAAATCTGTAATTATTAGAGACCGACTAAAAAGGCACCAAAAATCGCGAAAAGGCATTATAAAAGGCACGAAAAAATTGAAAAAAAGGCATGAAAAAGCACGAAAATCCAAAAAAGGCATGAAAAACGGCATTTAACATTTTTTTTATTAAGGATTTTTAGGGAGCAAAACATGTAAAACTTATCCAAATAACTTAATTTTGGTCATTTAAATGATTATTAAATGTTTTATAATGTTTTTAGAATAAGAAAATTTTTAAACCTAAAATTTTTATCAAGAAAAAAATTGCAATTTTGGCGATCAATTTTTTAGAAAATTTTTTAATTCTTAGGGGTGTATTTTCTAAAAAATTTCAATTCTTAGGGGTTATTTTCTGAAAATTTTTCAAATCATTTTGAGGGGTGTATTTTCCGATTTTATTGCATTTTTATGGAATTTTTCGGAAAAAAAACGCCAAAAAAGGCACCAAAAGGGAAAAATGCCAAAAAAGGCATTTAAGGCACGAAATCCCGAAAAAGGCAAAAAAAAGGCATAATAAAAGTCAACATAGAAGCCTCAAACCAAGCGCAAAATGCGTTATTTATGCTTAATATATCGAAACTAGTGCGCAGAAAAAAAGGCATCTGCCTCAAAAGTCGGTCTCTTATAATTATTAATTATTTTTTGTAGAGAAAATCAATTTATTTAATTTTGCAATGTCCATAATGAGGTTTAGTTTTTATGAATTGTGAATTATTGATAATAGCTTTTTAGTAAATATAATTTTAGTTATTTTTTTCTATTTTTTTGGTATATTTACGCACTTTCCTTCCTTCGACTCTCTTTTAACGTATCATTCTTAAAAAATTTAATTTGATTTGAAAAATTATAAAAACTTGTTTATTATTTTTACATTAATTATTTTAATTTCATGTTCGGTATCCACATCCATCTTCTGAGTCGATGTTGTGTAAAATATATTTTATTTTATTTGTTTTTTCATTAAATTTTTCATTTTAATTTTCAAATATTTGTTTAGCAAACAAAAAGGTGTGCCGTATATAAGCAGAATGTTCGAATGGATTTATTAAAATAATATTTTTAATTTTAATGTAAACTTTTCAAGAATAAATTGAAATTTATTTTGCTGATTTTGGATGATTTTGTTTTTTTGTATTTATCTCTTTTGTCTCAATCGCTTTTGCTTAAGCATCAGGGGCACTTTGTCTCCGGAAATATCTTTTTTAAAAGAAGAAATTCATATTGAATTTTTTGCTGCTTTTGTTTGATTTGGTTTTAATTATTTTTTTTTTCGTGTAGGCTTAATAATGCTGATGCGATGTCGCTTCTTTGTTTTAATGGAATTTCGTTATTTGTATTTAATTTTTCTTTGAAATTAAACTCTTGATGACCCCAATTGTGCTTTACATCCGTCTCTCCGTTTTAATATTTGTTTTTATTTGTTATGTAATTTTATTATATTTAAAAATTATTACATAAAGCTATTTGTTTTATTTTATATTAAATTATTTCTTATTTATGGATTTTTTCATGAATCATTTTTAATCGCTTATTATGTAGTTTTGAATAATATAGAATTTTTGGATTCTTATCCTTTCTATAGAAATTTAATTTATTTTGGAATAGTAATATTTTTTTACTTTTTATTTTATATAAATATTATACAATAAATTTTCACACACAAAGTTTTATTATAATTTGAGTCGGATATGTGAAAATTTTTAAAATACACGGCGTTTTTTGCAGCGGTGTTCCGTAGTATATGTAACTGTTTAAATTATTTATTTATTCGCTTCATATTCCTTTTTTTACTTTATTGTTAAATTTAGCAATTTAAAGATCATCATCTCCTTACTGAAAAAACATCGGCAACAATTTGAAATTCCGAAATTTTTCATTTTTAGAATTATTGCGTTGTGATAAATTAAATTTGAAAAAAATTACTTTTTATTTATACTGAATTTATTTATTTATCATTAGTCTGTATAGGAATTTAATTAAATTTTCCTCATTTTAATTATTTTCCCTAGCAAATTTTGTGGCGTATTACCGCATTTTAATACCTTTTATTTCACTTCCGTTTTTTCCCTATTTCCAAAGTTAAATTTATCCCGACCCATCCGATCTCTCTAATCACTGGCCCTTCATCAGTTATAGCCTCAACGAAATCAAATCGGACAACAAAAAAGAGCGGAAAAACGAATGGAAAAAAGTGAAGGCAGAAAGTGCCAAGAAAGTGTTGAAAATTGTTTTTTTTTTCAAATTTTGCGGGGTCGGATCCCGCTTGGACTAATCCCACAAAATCACACATTTCCAAAAAATGCGGAATGGGACCCAGCAAAATCCCACGCAAGAATTGAGCCGAAATTTTTAGCAAGCGAAATAAATAGTTAGAATCAAACATAAAAATGAGAAATGGTGGCAAAAAATGAAAATTATTTTTTTGAATTTTTCCAAAAAATGTCCCAAATTGGGCGTTCCAAAATTATTGTGTCAAAATTTTTATCGGCATTTAACCGTGTTTAATCGGCATTAATCCGAGTTTAATAAATTGCTCGTTGAACCGGGATTAATTACTGGATTATAACCCTAATTCGAGAAATGGTAATACTTTTTATGAAAAATTAATTAATTTTTTGTGCTCGGTTTTTTGGTCAGTTTTTAAATATCGGTTTATAATATTATATCGGTACAATATTTATTTAATTATTATTTTATTTTTGAATATCTTTTAACTCTTTTTCTTTTTTTTTTCTTTTTCTAAATTCTTTTCACTTTCTTTAATGCAAAGATTGGATAAAAGTTTTAAATTGTATTTGAATAATTTTTAATTTCTTAATGCTCTGGTAAATAATCATTATGACAATTCTTTTACTTATTCAAATATTTAACGATTAATGCTTAAAAATGATTTTTTTAGAGAATAAATCTGATTATTTTTCAAAAATTAACAGATTCAATTTTCATTTTTATTTACCTTAATTTTCGGCATTTCGAACACGGAAAATTAATAATTTTTAAATTTTGCTTTATTTTAATTTAATTTATTGTGAGTGCCAATTTTCCTGTTTTTATTTTTTTTTACAATTTTAAAGTAATAAAAATTTACTTTTTTATGGCTCTTCATTTTTCAAATCACTCGTCAATTTCCCTCGTATAATTATTAATATCAATATTCGCTTTAATAACATGTCGAATACAATGTTCAATTAATCATTCTTAATTTATTTTGGTGTTTAAAAATAAAAAAGGCAATAATAAAAAGAAAACAAAAAAAGGTTGCTTTCCAACAGAGTCAAAGCAAAATTTTAATCTTTTGTTTTAATTCGAGAAGGCGCTTCACTGTGCATATGCATCTGTTCCAGCCATAAAATTTTATTATATCATTATTTGATTAATTATTTATAATTCCAAAATTCGATAAATATTTTCAAAAATTATATTTTCTATTCTTTATATATTGAATTTTACTTATGAACTGATTTTTTATTTAATTAGTAGACAGAATAAAGATTTGAAAGAATAAAAATATTTTTTTTCTCACAGAATTGGTCAATGTTGATTCCTTATGGAAAATCTTCTTTTTTTTCAATTTTTCGAATGTTTCATTTACTTTTTCTATTGTTTTTTGATAAATTATCAATTAATTTTCCAAATTTAGTTCACTATACACTTAATTTTTAAATTAACAAAATGAAAATTCTGAATCTCTGAATCACAGCCAAAGGCCAATAAAATTTAAATTGCTTTTCTTATTTTGATTATTTATCAATTTGATTATTATTTTATATTATTTTTTATTATGGTACCTTTATTTATTTCTTTATTATTTTTTATTTTCAATTTTGTGTTTGATCAGTTTTAATCAATTAAATTATAATTTTATTCATCTCTTACCATAACTCCCTTTCTTGCTAAATAAATGATGTTTTAATTAATTCTTTATACAATTTATATTAGTTGGTATTTAATATTAAAAAAATAATTAAATCAATGCCCACATATTTACTTACAAATTATTTGAGCTTTTTTTTGATTGTTGATTTAATTTAATTTTGTAAAAAGTTATTTATTTTAAAGAAGATTAATAAATTAATTTTTATTTTTACTTGTTTTTAAGTTTTATTTAATTATTATTTAATATTTACTAAAAAGAATAATTTATTTTTGGCTTTAAAATTAATTTTTCTAGTTTTTTTTCTCAAACTGGTTTATGTTCAATAAGCGTTATATGACAAAGAAAAAAAAAAAAATTTATTTTCATTGAATTTTTTTTCTATTTTCATTATACTTTTTCAACGATTTAATTAATTAATTAATTTTTTACTAAAATAATAATTCATTTCTCGTTAATGAATTTGAATTGATGTAAAAATTTATTAATATTTTTTCATTCTCATTCTTCTTGACGAATTTGCAAAAAAATATTGTTGGCGTTGGGTTGGGTAGTTTTCTATGCTTACCATTTATTTATCTTATGACATTGTTATATAATTATGCCTTTTTGGAAAGGCTATTAAATTTGTTAACGAATTTTAATTAAATGCTATTTAAATATAAGAATTGTGTTAAAATATCGTTATTTTTGCGCTTGATCAAATTTATTATTTCTTAAAATCTTTTCAAAATATTTGTTATGGTCGACAAAAAGGTATACTGTATGTAAGCATTAGTTAGAATGAATTTATTTAAATAATATTCTTAGTTTGAAATAAATTCTGAGTATATTCCATTAAGAAAATTGTT
>SIJG01000265.1:0-16289 GCA_023374025.1 Heterodera schachtii
TTACTGTTTTATCTAACAAAAAAATAAAAATAATAAATAAAACAATTCAATTGTAAATTTAATGGTTATAATTAGGCTAAAATGAGCCCAAATCAATATTGTCAATGCCATTGGTCAGCGTCCCCCCCCCTTCTTCATTAGTAAGCCATGTTGCCATTTTTATTCTCTGCACTCACTTTGTGCACAAAATTTCTCTGACTATCTGTCTCTCTACTCTCTCATCCATCTGTTTGTTTCTTCTCTCTCTCTATCTCTCCATCCCTCTCACCGTTTCACTCTCTCAGTTTTCCCTTCACTCTCTTCTCTTTCTCTACCTCCCCATGCACGCGCCATTCCTCGCTGCTGCACTGCTGACCATCAGCAGCCCCCCTCCCACTTCCATACAACAGATCATTAATCACTCACCCCCCCCTTCCATTGGCAAATCTTTTTTTTTTGCCAAAAAAGTTTTGCCCCCCCCCCCCTCCCCCAATACATCAAAAGTTTTCCATTCCCCCCTTGTCAAATTTTTCAAAAAGTTTCCACTCCGCCAAAGCCTCAAAAGCGACGCCGCCTTCCCACCGCCCGTGTGCCACAGGCACACGCGCGGTAAAACCGCGCGCCGCCTCCCCCTCACTCTCGCACCCCCCTCCCTCCCGCGCGAACCCATGCCACAGGCACGGGCTCGCGCGGTAAACCCCCGCGCGGCGGCAACACATCAAAGGCTAAACGGTCATTAATCGTTTTCACGCCTGACGACGATATGTGTAGGGTAACTACTAACGTTAGAAAAAAAAGTAAATATAATAAACGTACAGTATTTCTGAAGACATTTACAGTAACCAAATGACCAGAAAATATAGGGAAAATAATGAGAGAATGGAATGAGGCGGAGGAGAAGAAAAAAAAGCATTTTTATGCTAAAATATTAGCCCGAGTTGTAGCATATTTTTGCGTCAAAACGAAACAATTTTTGAAATTTTGAAGTTTCAAAAAAGAAAAGAAAAATTTGGAAATTTTAATTAGGTTTATATGGTAAGAAATTGTTCAAATTTTTCAAAAAAAAGTTGCCCTTTTTTCTTGAAAAGTTTTCTTGATTTTGCAAGATAGAACTCAATCCGTGATCAGCACTTTTCTTTACCCAAATTCATTGTAAAGAAAACTTTAAAAAAATTAAAAAAATTGGAAAAACCAAATACGTGATGAAAAAATCGGGTCAACAATAGCAGTTCGTACAATAAAAGGGCTAAGCCTAGGCTCAAGCCTAAGCTTAATCCGAAAGCTTATGCTTATTCTAAGCTTTTCTTTTATAAAAAATGCCCATTATATGAACTGCCATGACCCCGAAAAATTCATCCTCTTTTTCACTTTTGGCGTCCAATCAATGGACCAACTTCAGTTTCTTAAATGGCTCAATTAGTATTTTCGACCCGCAAACTTAAAAAAGAATGCTTTAGGAGGTCTAAGCTGTTCAATTAATACCAAATTTTGGTTTTATTCGAATGAAAGAAAATCAACAAAAACATTTCGGAGAGAATAAATGAGAGGAGCATCAAATCAATTTCCAATTGGTGAGATCGATCATTTACCAAATACAATTAATTCATTTCCGCACAATTAGACAACATTTTCAAAATAATCACTCATTCCGCCGCTGATCCACTTGGCCCGGGAGTCGTCGAGAAAATTTCATCGTTGCTTTGATCCGCTTTTTCTTCTTCGTCCGCTGGTGGCAACAATAACCTAAAATTAAGTGCAATTTGAATTGGTTGAATGAATTATCTTTTACATTTACCCCAAGGGCGTAGCCAGACCCATGGTTTCGGGGAGGCGGGGGGAGGGGGGAGGCTGAAGTCAAAAATTCGATTTTTAGGGGTGTATTTTTCTTTTTTCAGTCGGTTCTTAGGGGTGTACTTTTCGTTTTTTTTAAAATTCCGAATTATGGGGTTTATTTTACAAAATTTATCACAAAAAAATTATTATTTTTTTGCCATTTTCGTCTTCATTTCTCAAAAATATGGTAAAATGAGGGTACGGCGGTGCCGATAGGCGCCGCCGGTCTCGAATTTCTTATTTTTCAAAGTCGAAAAAACAAATTTAAAAAATTTCGACATTTTGCTGCCGTTTGTACATACTCACCCAATGCATTTTTTGTCGCCATTAAAATTAATTATGACATTGCTCAAATGGTCCTCCAAATTTCCGTCCTCCCACTGAATCATTTGTCCAATTTGGCATCGTTTCATCACCCATTGATGACCAATCCAAAAAACCCGTCCTTTCTCCATCGTCAGTTTTTCTCGAGTTTGTTCATTGATCAATTCGAATGGCACAATTTGCGATGATACGGGCATAAGAAGTGACACAATGTAACTGCTGGCACAAGTGGTGGCACGGAGAAATTCCTAAACAATGAGAAAATTCGAATCAAAATTCAATGTATAAAAATAGGGTTGGTCGGAACCGGGAATTTTTGGTTGAAAAACCGGGACTTTTTGGCTGAGAAAAACCCGGGAGTTTTCCGGTTCCGGTCAAAACTGGTCAAAATCGGGACTTCAGTACTCAGTTGTCCGTGTTTTGGTCCCTGTCCCGTACAACTCTATTGAAAAGCAAGAGTTCGGCATTTAAATTAAAGTTGAGCGGGACCGGGACCTGAACACAGACAACTGAGTACCGAAGTCCCGGTTTTTACCGGGACTAGTCCCGGTTTTCCCAGTCAAAAATTCCCGGGTTTTCAACCCGAATAGGTCCCGGTCCCGGGTTTGCCCAAAAATCGTTTTCCCCTCCCTCGGTAATTAAAAAATTTTTTGTTTTGAATTAAAATATTTCAAAAAATCTTAGCGATCGACTCTGGAACGACCTCAGTGAAATTGTCGATCCATCCAGTGCTTTCTGAAAAATAATCACCGCAACGCAATCGCCTCGGCTGCCCATCTTTTCTCGGAGTGTGCAACCATTTGGACAGCGATTGGCCAGCAGTCGCATTTGGTCCATCATCACCAATTCCATCGGGGAACAGAAGACCGGCGGAAGTGATTTCACTAATGTTGTTGAGATCAGTGAGAATTGTGGGCGAAATGCAGCGACGCAAATTGTCCAAATGAGCAACAGAAAAGGACAGACAGCGAATGTTTGACGCAAAAATTGGCCAAATTTCTCGGGCAAAAACATCCCAAATCGACTGGACAATGTTGTTGTTGTGTGACCACACATTCAAATTCAATTTGATGCCTTTGTCCCAAATTTGTTGATTTGCACGGAGAAATTCGACGACGAAATGGTCCATGTAACTGAAAATGGGATGCTTTTATTGCTAAAAATGCATTGATTTGGAGAATTACACAATCCAAAGGTTCTTAAAGCGAATTTTGTTTGGCAGCGGACAGTCGGGCAATGGAAATGGCACAGAATTGGTAACCACAGACAGTTTTGGCATTTCACGGTCTTTGTGAATTATGATTTGTCTCCAAATTGGAAATTCGGTTTCGCCATTGAAATGTCTGTCCACCAATGCATTGAAACGTGGCGAAACCAGTGCCAATTTGAGGCCGAGTTGAGGACGACCAAAAAACGGGAGACTGTCCATCAAAACTTCGTTGCACACCCAGCTGAAATGCGGGAAAAATCATTTTATTTAACAGGCAAAAGTTGCGTTTTTCTCTCAAAAACTTTCGATTTTTGTTTCGGGGGGCCAAATTCAAAATTGGGCCCTAAAATGAAAAATTGCCAATTTTGAATGACCGTTTCAACTTCGACCACAACGGTCGGTTCAGTTTCTTTGCCACTCGAAGACTTCGCCTTTCTCCAAGTAATGTTACAAATGAACCCATCGATTGTTGTTCATGGACACCAATTGTAGTGTAAGAAATCAGTCGGCGGTTGTCGGAGGAATGCTTTTTCTTTTTTGTGACGGGCGGTGCCATTAAAAATAATAATTAAAAAATAAATAAATTATGCTAAACATATGACCATGACTGTAGGTACATGGAAATGAACTAAAAGTCAACAATGCTTACATAAAAAAAACATTTAACTTATTTTTAGACTAAAAATGAAATTTGAAAAATTGAATTTTCGACTTTTTATTCGAGTTCGGGTCAGGGGTTCGAAACAAAGTGAAAAGAAGATCAAATTCGTGCTCAGCGTATCAAATAACCCCCTCACCCATCTAATTTATTTTTTGGATTTAAATTAGGTATTATTTTTTTGTGGGACAAAATTTAAACATTTGAAAAAATAAACTTTTGTTGAAAAAAATAAATTAATTTTTTCTCTTCAATCTTTTGCAAAAATTTCCATAAATGCTAAGCGCAACCAAAATTTCAGCTCGATTGGTTAAATGAATTTATATGAAAAAATGAGTGGAAATGTTGCCTTTTATAGCACTTTCCTCCCATTACCTAGGTAATTTGATAATTTTTCCTCCATTCGTTGACACACCGACTCAATGCTCTGCTGGTCAATATATAAAGGAAACGTATCGAATAAAATGCTCTCATTTTTGCGTCCGTCCAGTATTTTGATCATTGTTTTCTATCATCGTTTTGCTACTCCTTCATCTCTCACGAGAGACGGAAGTCGTCGTCACGTGGCGGCATCATGTGGAAGAAGGTCGTTTACTTCAAGTTGATGCAAATTGTGCTCACTTTGGCATTCATTTGGCAACTCCTTTCACTGAACCAATTCTGTGGCACTTTTGTTGACCCAAAAGTCAATTGCATTTAAATTTCTTAAAAATGATCAAAATGATGTTGTGTGATTTTCAGGTCTTCCTCCATCACATCTTTGTGGGCCATTGCAAAAGCTTTACGCTCATCGGAAAGGACACGAAAACTGGCGACTTCGGCACTGTGTTTGACCATCACAAATGGCAAAACCAACTGCTGGCGATGAGCAGCAGCACCAATGGACGACCAATCGACAAAGAACAACAACACCACCAATTCATGGACGAATTGGCCACGAAATTGCCACCCGCTGGACGCCATTGTATTCCGATAACGGTGAACCAGCAAAACCAATAATAACGACGAATTAAAACTAATGGTTTTTCAGATTACGCCTTTTGACTGGGTTTTGGACTTTATTCCCCTGCTGGACAGAAATCCCCTCAAAAAACTCACTTTCAACTATTTTTCCGACCAACTGTACATCGCATTGTGCTCGCTTATCATGCTTGGCCTTGGCTTCATGGATTTGCTACGCTCTGTGGAAGAATATGAAGTGAGTGTCGGTCGCAACGCGTGGCCACAGCAAATTCAACCCGACAAAACGCGTCCAAAAAATGTTTTTTCAAATGAAAGCTCAGTGGATTTTTTGATCAAAATGGAATTAGTTTTTGTTGCTTTTGTCAAGTTGACTTTTTTTTTTTTTTGTGAGCTGTCAAAAAGGGCAATGTTTTTACTTTTATTGGTCCCATAAAAAAAGAAAATAAAAAGATGGTTTTTACGCTTCTGCGTTGCAAATAATCGAAAACTCATTTTTTTCACAAAAATCATAATTTATAGCAGAGATGTGATCTCAAAATTTTGAAAATCCTCATTTCAGCCGTAAAAAATCCTCATTTTTAAAAGCATAAAAAATGCAAACAAAATCAATTAAATGTCATATTTTTCGTTTGAAACAATCAAATTCATCAATTTCTTGTCATTTATAAGCATTTTGTGGAAGTCTGAGCACGAAAAATCGAAGTTGCTCTTCACTTGGGCCAATGCTTTCACTGTGTCCATGTGTAATGAATTTCGTTTATCTGTACACTGAGACCCACAAAAAATTGCTTTTTTTTTGTGGCGCAGTTTTCCAAAAAAACTTTTTGGGAACATTGGGGGAGGGGGTCCGGCAGTGCCGATAGGCGCTGCCGGAAAAAATTTGGAATTTTGAGTTCGAATGTTAACAAATTTTGTCAAAAAAATGATTTTGACTGAGGATTTTTCGAAAAAATGTTTAAGATTTGAAGAAAAAGTTCGAACATTTTGCCAAATATACCTATTTTTCAAAAAATTATGCGTTTTTGTCACTTTTTTATCAAAAGACCACAAAAATCCTCAAATTTCTCAAAAGACCACAAAAATCCTCAAATTTCTCAAAAGACCACAAAAATCCTCAAATTTCTCAAAAGACCACAAAAATCCGCAAATTCTCAGTTTCAAAATAAATCCTCTTTGACCCTCTAAAAGACCACAAAATGAGGAAAAATCCTCAGATATCACATCTCTGATTTATAGTCATCAAAAAATCGCTTCAAATGCTCAAAAATTGTTGCATCGCTTAATTTGTTTTTCTGTTTGTTTTTCAGTCCTCGGCATATTTCTGTGCCTTCCATTCTGCCTTCTGCTGGTGTTTGTGTGTTGTGTACGCATTCAAATTGCTGCTCAATTGGACGGACTTTTGGACTTGCGTCAACTTCAAAGCGGACCAAACAAATGTGCCGATGGTCACTTTGGTGAGTTTGTTTTATGCCGCTTTTGTCATTTGATTTTCTCATTTTCCAAATTTAAACTTTAATTTAAGATGCTCAGCATTGTCATGGTGTGTTCGTCCGTCTTCGAGATTTTTCTTCAAAAATTCGCGTGGAATGATGTCGACACGTGAGCCATCGAGTGAACTTAAAGCAAAGAGACGAAAGAAACGATGCTGTTGTATTCCGTTGTATATTCCATTATATTAATAGACATATATGTGTTATGTATGTATAAGTGTGGTTGTATAAACTCACTTATGGAAAAGTCCAATTGTTATTTTTTTACGATTTTTCGCAATTACCTAATTGGCCACTTAAAGCAGGGATTGGATCCAAAATTTTTCAAAACCAGAACATCGAGAACCCGAAGTCGAAAAACCAAAGATAGCTCCGCACCCCCAAAAAAGAATTTTTCGAATTTTTGACGAATTTTTTAGTTATTTTGTTCGCTTCCTAAATTTTTCGCTGACAAACAGGATTAGATTATTACCAAAATTTGTGATTCATTGTGATTGTTTCTTTGAATACTTTTTTTGCCAGTTTTTTTTCTTTTGATCTGACGGATTTTCATTCAAAATTGCAATAAATTTAAAAATTTATTTTGGCTGAGTCTTTTGAAAAAACGGAAAATATTGATCATATGGCCCAGTTGCCCAAAATTGTCGAAATATATACCAATCGATAGCTCTCGGTCTGTAAGGGAAGAATCCGAAAGAATTTTTTTGCGGAAACCAATTGTTGCGGAATGGACAAAAAAGAGTACGGGATTTCGATCCCTTTCAACGTTCCCCTGTGGAACGTTAATTGATTTGTTGGACAAAGGAGGAGGCTTTGGCCTTTCCCTTGTTTATTGATGCGAGAAGAGCTTTCTCTTCGATTTTTTACTCCCTTTTTTCAATTCCTTTATTAGTCACAAATAAATGTGTGAATAAATGGAAAAGGGAAGATTAAATATAAATATTAGAGATCGGCCTGGACCTGGATCCAGGCCTGGATTTTTCCTGGATCCAGGTCCAGGTCCAGGTCATTTTTCGGCAACCTGGATTTTTCCTGGACCTGGATTTTCCTGGATTTTTGTCCAGGTCCAGGTCCAACATGGAATCCAGGTCCAGGCTTTTTTCAAAATACCGATCTCTAATAAATATTAAATAGAAGTGAGTACAAGCAGTGAGAAGAAGTACCCAAATGGGCGAATGGTCCGGCTTTTATAGCCCCGAATGAGCGCACGCGTGGTAAGCGTGCGTGCGTACGCGTGTGATTACAATCGAAGAGAAATAAAAAAAAGAACCAGTAACACACAAAAATAAAGAAAAGCAAAAATAAATAGAAAAAATACTAAATCAATGAAAAGATTATAATATTTTAAAATAATTAATTATTATCAAATTTATCACTTGTCGCTTTCCGCGACACCAATCCCTGAAGAGTTATAGACCCGGGACTGAAATGGCCAAATGCCTTTGGGACTGAACCGTCCACCACTCAAAACGCATGGAATTGCGACAAAATTGATATCAATTGGCGGGAGCCCGCTCGGCAGACTTTTTCCTCCGCCCTCCGTCTCGCCCAACTACTTGTTCCGTCTTCGCATGCTCCCTTTTGCGAAGTTCAAAAACCTGAAGTGTTTTTCGTAATTTTGGCTCGCCTATTTAATTTTTTAATCAAGTCATTTTTTGAGATTTTTGAGGACCCATAACTTTTTTCAATTTCTTTTTTATCCAAAATTCTTTCGGATTCTTAATTAGCAGACCGTGCGGAATCGATTGATATCAACTTTGTCGCAATTCCATGCGTTTTGAGTCGTAGACGGTTCAGTCCCTAAGGCATTTGGCCATTTCAGTTCCGGGTCTATAACTCTTCAGGGATTGGTTTCCGCAAAAAAATTCTTTCGGATTCTTCTCTTACAGACCGAGAGCTATCGATAGGTATATATTTTGACCATTTTTGGCTCTGGGCCATATGATCAATATTTACCGAAAAAACAAATTTGGTATCTAAAAAAGTTTTTGGTCGCTAGCCATTATTATGCGGTGCACCCCAAAACTCAGCCGCCGAAACTCAGCCGGCCGAAACTCAGCCGAGACATAATTCAGCCGGGAATAAATTTTTTTTTTAAATTTTCAAACTTAGAAATTTTTCAAGAAAAAAATCTTGGAATAATCTTTCTTTGAAAATTCTATGAGAAAAAAATTTTCAAGAAAATTTCAGGTGGTTTTTTCAAAATTTTGTCTCGGCTGAGTTTCGGTCCGCTGAGTTTTGTCCTGCTCCGATTATTATGCTGGGTAACAGTCGGGATCATTGGTCCCATAAAAAGGGTCAAAAATGTTCGTTTTCAGCGATAATGCAAATTTGAAAACTTGCCGTGAAGGCATGGGGGCGGTTGCCGCCCCCACCCCTCCCCCCCGAAATGAAAAATGAAAAATTTTCCAGTAAAAATTGGCAATTTTAAAAATTTTTAGCAAATTTTCTTAACTAAATGCATTAAAAATTCAAAAATTTTCCCGGCGGCGCCTATCTATCGGCACCGCCGGACCGCCATTTTGCCTTATGTTTGCGCAATTTTAACCAAAAAAGGCAAAAAATAGCCCATAAGAGCTCTTCGGTTTGCCCCTCCCGAAATTTTTTTTGGTTACGGGCCTGGACGTTGGTTTTTGGAAAAATGCCAAAATATGGATAAAAATGCCCCTAAGTGTCCTCTATTTCCCTTCAAAATTTCGAAAAATTTGGTTAAGGTACAAAAAATTTTAAAAAAATAAGAAAATCCAAGGAAATTTTAAAAAAATTTAAGTTTTTTGTTAGGGCGCCGAAGTGGCCGCGCCGAAATGCCGTGCCGAAGTGGGCGGTCCCCAAAAATTTATGACCAAAAAGGTGTAGAAAACAAAGTTGGATTGGTTGACAAAGAAAATTTCTAATCTTTTACAAATGAAAGCTGGGTAAAAATAATCCGTCGAATTGATTATTTATTTGATTGATTTATGGGTGGAGGGTAAGATAAAACGCCCGGCAAATAGTCATCATTTTGCAAAATATTCTCCTCATTGGTGGTCCTCCTCTGCTGTTGCGTTCTTTTCCAATGCACTGTCATTCTTCCCTTTTTCTGCTCGGCGTTTCTTCGGTGCTATTACATCATTAGTCAAAAAATCATCAATTTAAACAATTTTTTCATACATTTGGTGTCCCAAAAGTTCCCGGACAACGTATTTTTTCTCATCACTTTCTTCAGAACATTTTCTCCGAATAATTTTTGATTTAGAGCAGCGACTTTTTAGCACCTAAAAACCTAAAACGGGAGGGTTAGCACCTATTTTGGTGTTTTGGGCCTTTTTAGCACCTATTTTAGTAACTATTTCAGCATTTTTATAAAAATTCTATCTCTACTCATTATATAAAAATAAAGATTTCCAACGCAATTAATTCTTCTGCTATTTGTTTGACATCATTCGGAACTCGTCCAAATTGTGTTAATTGCCACAAAAATGAACCGACGGTAATGAATAGGGTTATAAGTTGTATGATTTTGCATATTTTTTTTTGCGCATTTGCTACGAAGAAAGGGGCTCAAAAATAGCATTTCTGCGTTAAAATTTTTGATTTTGTGAAGGTTTTTAGTGAATATAAAAGCATATTTTGGGTGTTTTCGAGAATAAATGCATATTTTGCCATTTTTGCGTTTTGAGAGCATATTTCAGTCATTTTTGGCAAATTTCCATAAGAAAAATGCGAAAAAAGCGAAAAATACACCCCTAAGGATCGACTTTTTGGAATTTTTTTAAAAATACGCCCTTAATAATCAAAAAACTAAAATTTTGTAAGACTTTTGGAAAAAAAATTTGGGGCGAGTCATTTGGTCACCCCCGTCCCCGCGACTCTGACCCCCTCAATCGCCCGCCCCCGTGAAAAGCCACCCCCGCCCACGGGGCTCGAACCCTACTTTTTATCGGTCGAAATCGGACCGGGTCAGTTTAGTCTGGCCGTTGTTTTAGTCGGGCCGTTTTAGTCTGGCAGGAGCTTATTCAAAATTTTCCTGTAAATTTTCCCAAATCCATATGAATTTTTTTTTTCCGAAAAAAGTCGCAAAAACTCGAAAAAGTCATAAAAATCCCAAAAAGTGTAAAAAGTCAAAAAATGAGTGTTATAAGCTTAAACAAAGCTTCGAACACTTTTTAAGTCATTTAAGGCCATTTAGAGTCAGCAAAAAAAAGTCATTTGACTTAAATTCACAGCCTTAGTAATAAATGCAATTATGTGCTTGGAAAGTCACACAAATTAGTCATTTATTTAACTAAACTGTTTTCACATTTTAAGTTGGATTTGCACTGAAGTTTTGATGGATATTCTGCCCTTTTTTGATCGTCCTAAACTCGGCCTCAAATTGGCATTGCTTTCGCCACGTTTCAATGCGTTGGTGGACAAACATTTTGATGGCAAAAGCGAATTAACAATTTGGAGAACGATCGAAATTAGCAAGGGCATTGGAACGAAACCGAAACTGCTTGTACTGTTCAATGACAGATCTGCGGAATTTCCGTTGCCGGACCGTCCATTGCCTAGCAAAATTCGCTTTAAATGCCTTCAGATGTGGTAATTAAAAATCAGAGCTATCGCAATAACAGCTTTCATTCCATTTTCAGGCACATCGATCACTTCGTCATCGCTTTTCTTCGTTCCAATCAGCAAATTTTCGACAAAAGAGGCACCGATTTATATTTGTGGATTTCATCATCATACACCATAGATGTCCAGCCAATTTTGGATATTTTTGGTCGTGAAATTTGGCCCGTTTTTTCGACAAATATTCGCCATTTGGGCTTTACCGGTGGTCATCATTTGGACAATTTGCTTCGTCTGATTTCGCCGACAATTCTCACTGATCTCAATCAGTTGGTTTCAATCGATTCACTTGATATGTCGCCCGAGGCGATTGGTGATGGTTTTGATGGGCCAAATGCAACTGGTGGCCAAGTTCTGTCCAAATGGTTGCACATTCCGAGAAAAGATGGACAACCCAAGCGATTGCGTTGCAAAGATTACAAGGAACAAGTGGACTTCTGGGTCAACAATTTCAAGGAGGTGTTGGCCATAATTTCGACAAATCACTGATTTTGATTGCCTCTATTTGTTTTCCAAATTGTTTAGCAATTTCTCCGTGCCACCATTTCTTCCGTCAGTTACGAAATTCTTTTTACTATTCATCCGTCAATCCCAATTGTGCCATTTGAATTGGTGAATGAATGGACAAAGGAAAAGCTGACATTGGCCAAAGCAGAGGAAAATGAATTGGACGATTGGATAATGAAACGATGCAAAATTATTGGGGAGACGGCGACGGTTCAGCAGCAGAAGAATAAAGATGAAAATTGGGACAACAATTGTAACAGTGTGTTATTTTGGCCTTTTAGTGCCAATGGTTGCATTGGGTGAGCAATTAAAGGCATTTAACAATTATTTTTCGGGATTTTGATTGGGGATTTACGATGCAACATAAAAGTGTCGATTTGCTGCTGTTCCTCTCTCTTTTCAGCTTCATTCTCTCCTCCTTTTTGCTCCGAATTTTCCCTTTTCCTCTCTTTCTCTTCCGTCTCTCCTCCTTCCCCAATGCTATTTTTCTCCATCCTTCCCTCCTCTTAATGCCGTTGTCAAAATGTGCAATTTGTCCATTAAATGATCCCGAAACAAATACTGCTGAAAATCCCTGAATGAGAAAATTCTCGAGCTTTTTTGAAAGCATGAAAAACGAATAAAAGGGAAGGGATGGCAAACAAACAAATATGGCATTTTTGGTGCCAAATTAGGGAGGTCATTATTATATTTTTGGATTTTGACGCATATTTCGCATTTTGTCAATTTCTGGATTAGTCTAATTGAATTTGTTAGATGGACCTTTATGAATTTTTTTATTAAAGAAATTTCTTAATGGAAAATAAAATGGTTAAACTTAAATTGTTTTCATTTTGTCTATCTGACTAAAATTTCCGATTAAATGTGAAAAAGTGATTAAGAAAAAAGGTAAATAAAATTGAGAAGAATTTTGAGATTTATTAGCAGATATTTTTCCTGAAATTACTAATTTTATAACATAAAAATAATTTCTCAAAAGATTTTATAAGCTTTAGCTGATTCTTATTTTAAGGAATTGCCAATTATTTTTCCGGTTTTTTTGTTTAGACATATGCTTAATTAAAGTTTCACTTTTAAATGATCACTTTCGGCCTTAGACAAAGTGCCGTTGTGCGAGTAAAGAAAATGCTGTCCGTTCCCATTCACTGACAGAGGAGGGCATTAAGCCACTCAAATTAACCTAAGGAAAATCAAATGGATAGATTAATGGCAATTAATCTGAGAGAAGAGAAACAAATTGGGCAGAGAAATCATGGCATATAAAAGCACAAATGATAGATGCCAAAGCCATTCACCAAAATCCAAATTAGCATTAAATTCTATTTGGCTCCCCTATTTATTTATTTATTTACCCTTTTTTATTCTAAAATATAATTAAAATTTAATTAGCTTCTGCTTCTCCTTTGTTTGGACTAGTGCATTTCTCATTGTGAATGTCTTGATATTTAAACTCATTCACATGATTGTAAATGCGCTGGTTTGACCATGGAAATAAATGTGCGCTAATTAACTAATTACCCAATTAGCATTCCCTAATTCGACGTAATTCACCAGCATTTTGGTTTGACATCAAAAACCACTCATCAGAATATCAAGACATTGTCATCATCAGCAGGGCTTCTTTTTTTATGTAAGAAAAATAAAATCGCGAAATATGTAATTAAATTTAATTTTTGATATCTCATTTTTGTAAAAAAAATACCGATTTTTTAGGGATAAATTTTCAAAAAAAAATTTTTTTTTTTTAATTTTTCACAAGAAATTTCTATAAATTCTCTAAAATCTTCTAAACATGTAAAAAAAATGAAAAAATGTACGAAAAATTGCAAAATATGTCCGAAAATGATTTCTTCGTGATCATTTCGTCCATCTTTTACCGTTTCAGTTGTCCTAAACTCGCGCAAAAGTTTGGTCCCTATCGGTCCAAAAAAGACAATTTTTGAAATTTTTTGCACAAAAAATGATCTTGGATTAGTGTATCTGGGATGCACGAACCTCCCATTCTTTACAATTGGCATGTTCTGATTGTGTGTCATTAGATAAAATGACGAGAATCCTCAGGGACGGTCCCGCGGGGTACGTACCCCCCCCCCCCCCCAAGGCCCATCCGCACCCGAAATTTTTAAGGAAAAATAGTATTTTTGCTGAAAATTTTAGCTTTTCCCTGCTGGTACCCCCCCCCCCCCCACCCAGACCTAGCCTCAGCCAAGTTTTTCATAAAATTTCGCTAATTTATTTTAAAAAAAAATCTTGTTTAGGGTAAACCGCCGTGAAAAAAAAGTGGTGTGAAAAGCAAAAAAAAAAAAAAAGGTCGTCGCCCGGGGAGAGTTACCCCCCCCCCCCCCAAGCCGAAATCCTGGGACCGTCCCTGAGAATCTTATGTATCTATTTTCAAATTTCCGGGATTAGAACTCGTAGAATTATCGGCCAAAATTGTTTTGAAAATGGGAAATGATCGCTCCTCGTGGACCATTTGTTGACATTTTCGCTCGTTTAATTTTCTTAATCAACCAACCAAACACAACAAGCTTAGTGTATCAATAAGCTTTACATGTTTAAAAGCAAGCTATTACAAATAGTTAGATAGCCGAGTGAACAAAATCACAAAAAAAAATTAGGTATAATTATAAGTCGGATCTGCTATTAGTGGCCGCATTTTAAATGCCCATTAACGGACAAAGCTTACAGCTTTTTTTGAAACATGACTTTACATTTTTTATGTTAAGAGAATATTCATTTTATTTTGTTTTGTTTTTTCGATTTGACTTTATTATAAAAAACATTTCGACTTCTATTGTGAATTTTTAATTTTAGCGGTGCATTTTGCCTCCTTCGAGAGTTACAGGGCCTCAAAATCGGAAATTTGGCCTTTCTCGAAGAAGGAAACCAAGCGAAATTGAGTTGCACGGTTGGTTAAAAACAGGTTTTTGGGCCATGGGTTCAAATCCATTTGCCTGTGAATTTTTTTCAAAATTATTTTTTGGGTTTTTTTTGGGCCGATGATCACGTTTTGACGTCCATTTCGCCCAATTACGAATCCCTGACCCAAACTCGAACAAAAAATCAAATTTACATAACTATAAAATTTGTTTCAAGAAAGAAATTTGTGATTAATCGGTGGGGGTTCATAAGAAAATGCTCAAATGTTTTATAGTTATGTAAATTTGATTTTTTGTTCGAGTTTGGGTCAGGGTTTCGCAATTGGGCGAAATGGACGTCAAATTCGTGATCATCGGCCCAAAAAATAATTTGAAAAAAATTCACAGGCAAATGGATTGAACCCATGGCCCAAAAACCTGTTTTTAACCAACCGTGCAACTCAATTTCGCTTGGTTTCCTCCTTCGAGAATGGCCAAATTTTGAGGCCCTGTAACTCTCGAAGGAGGCAAAATGCACCGCTATAATTAAAAATTCACAATAGAAGTCGCTCCTGCTCTATTCAATGGTATATAATACATATGCATTTTGCCACTCACAGCTCGGAATGTTCCCTTGTCAGTCATGCCCTAGGGAAATGTTCAAAATGAAAGAAATTAATATATTTCACCGGAAAGAAATGAACAAAATTAACGAGCAAAAATGGGCATTAAAAATGATCGGATCAGCAGATCAATTTGTCCATTCAATAAGCCCCAAAATAGCCAGTCATTTCTTAATTATAATTCACTTCCGCACAATTCGGCGCCGGCGCTCTTTTCCTTTGCTTTGATCTGCCGATGGCGGGGACAATAATGGCCTAAATTAACTGCAAAATGAATTCAACCAACAGACTAATGACAAACAAATATTTTTAAATAAATTATTTTTTAATTTATTTTAAAGGAATTTTTGGAACGGCGGTGCCTGCCGGGGAAAATTTTGTAAAATTTTTTTATAAATTTTATTAAGAAAATTTGTTCAAAATTTTCGGGTGCACCCCAAAATTTCGCCGCCGAAATTACGCCGCCGAAATTTCGCCGGAACGGAATTTCGCCGGGACATAATTTCGCGAAAGAAATTTTTTTAAGAATTTGGAAATTTTCAAGAAAAAAATTCTTAGAAATTTTTTATATTGAAATTCAAGGAAAAATTTTTGAAAAAATTTTTTTAGCGATTTTTTGGAAAATTTTTGAAAAACTTACTAATTTATTATAAATTTCAAAAAAAAATCGGTGAAAATTTTTTCTAAATTTTTTTTTGAAATTTTTTTATAAAAAATTCTAAGATTTTTTCTTAAAAAATTTCTACCTTTAATTTTTTATAAAATTTTTTGGCGGCGAAATTTTGTCTGGGCGAAATTCCGTCCGGCGAAATTTCGGCGGCGAAATTTTGTCCCGTCCCAAATTTTCAATAATCCTTCACTGGCGACCCCCACCCCCTATTTTTGTATAATTCTGACAATCATTTCGAAGAACAAGTCAAGAATTTTAATGAAAAAACACCGATTTTTTTAATTCGAATTAGGGTTCGAAATGAGACAAAATGAATGTCACAGAATCAGTTTTCCCGAAGTGTCGTAATGAATGTCCAAATCTTTGTTCAACCCTGCAAATGACAAAATCCATTTATCTCGAAGTTTCAAAAACTTTTTTTTTTGTATAGAAATGAACCTAGCAGCCGTACTGAAAAAGTTGACCAATACATTTTTTGTTGCCATCAAAATGAATGCTGACATTATTCAATTTGTTCCAATTTGGGTCCTTCCACTGAATCGTCTGCCCAATTTGGCGTCGCTTAATTACCATCGGTTGGC
>SIJG01000265.1:16820-34453 GCA_023374025.1 Heterodera schachtii
CCTCCCATATCAATTCGACTTAAGTTGTATACAATCCAACAAGCAGGGTTTCCAATTGGTGCTGGATGACAAGTTTTATTGAAAGCGCCAGTGGGAGAAAACGAAGAACAAGAAACATAACAATCTGCATATTCTGCGTCATTCTCGATTGATGTTGATGGTAAAACCGTTATTTTTGGTTTTTAGAATTACGGTAGTCAAAATAAGCGATGCAACTTCCATTGAGCGTTTCAGTTGATTGGTAATTATTTGGGGAGATTACGGTAATGGGTACGACCAGGAAAATGAAGAAAAAAAGCATTTTTGTTTAAATGTAACTTTAGAAAAGAAACATAGCTTTAAATAAGCAAAAATTCTTCGTAATTTAATCACTTAATGTAAACAAACGAATTAATTTTCTTGTCAGTCTCCAATTTATAAAACATTTTTCAACTTAACCTGAGATCGCTAAGTTAATTTTTATCTAAAGAACAAACACAAAGTCTTCAAGCGCTTGCGCAAACAAAGTGAAATTTTTATTCATTCATTTTATTGTTGAATGAAAAAATCCTCTCGCCATTTTTGGTACTCTCGCCTCTCGTCTCTCGCCTCTCGTTTTTTGGGACGAGAGGCGAGAGTTGAAAATACACCCTTAAAGATTGAACTTGAGCAGTCAGAAAAATTTTCAAATTTACGCGAAAAAAATCATAAATCTTTTCTCCTTCCTTAATGTCTTCTCTATTTTTGGATAGCTAAATTCAAATGTGGTCTGCTGGTGGCTAGACCAGGGGTGTGCGAAAACCAAAAAAATAATTTCCGAAAACGAAAACGAAACGAAAATATTTATTTTTCACGAAAACGAAACACGAAACGAAAATTAAAATTTTAAAACTCGAAAACGAAAACGAAACGAAAATTTTTTCCTGGACGAAAACGAAACACGAAAACGAAAAAATAACCGTTTTCGTACGAAACGAAACGAAAAACACGAAAATTTTTTGAACTTATTTAACCCACAATTAAAAACATTTAAATTTTTAAATTGTGTCCTCAAACTAAGGGAATGAAAATCCTAGTAGGTGGAAAGGCTGATATGGCTCTAATAAGTTAATTTTTACAAAGTCTTAAAGTAAAAGAGTCGAGCGATTCCGATATGCACCGGTGGTGAATTTTTTTTACATTTAAAAGAATTTCATGCGCAGATTTTGATTCTTATCCTTTTTGTCACCCCCTCCTGAAATTAAAAAAATAATAGTATTTAATGTGCATTGCCCCCACCCCCCCCCCCCCCGATTTCAAAAATAAATAAATAAATATTAAAAGTTTTGTAAAACGTCTTCCCTGGGGGATTTTGAGGTTGCTGATCACGAATCTGACATCCATTTATACTAATGCAGAAACCCAAATTCGAACAAAAAGAATTTTAAAAATTTGAATTTTGCCACAGAAAATTATTATTATTTTTGTTTTTTAAAATTTTATTTTGAAAGTTCTTAGAGGATTGGCGTCCGGCTGTGCACATAGGAGAGGCCGGAAAAAAGTGAAATTAATTAAATACAGGGCTTCCAACAGAAAATTTTAAAAATGAGTATTTGGCTGACAAAAAAAAACCTGTATTTAAAAAATGATTTTGAGCCTATTTTTTGACAAAAATAAGGATTTTTGACATTTTTAACATATTTTCACTGAAAATTGGCAATTTTAAGGGTAGACTTTGAAAATTTTGGAATTTTCAAAGAATTTTGTAAAGAAAAATGTGGCATGTAGCATACGAAATGACTTATTTTTTCCAAAAAAGTCATTCTTAAGGGTGTAAATATTTTCGTCTTTTTCGTCCAAATTCCGTTTGACGAAAACGAAAACGAAACGAAAATTTAAAATTTTTAAATACGAAAACGAAACGAAACGAAAATTTTTTGACGGACGAAAACGAAAACACGAAAACGAAACTCAAAAAGTGACGAAAAAAGGGGACGACACGAAAACGACACGAAATTTCGCACACCCCTGGGCTAGACCTTCTGCCTTTCATTATTTTTCTCTTGGGTTCAATTCCCCAACGGAACATAAATTTTTTTATATTTTCTTTACATTATTTCAATTGAAATTTAATTAATAAAAAATATTTCAACTTAAAAATTATTGTTTTTTTATTTTTTTTAAAGAGCCTAAAACCGCAAATTTAACCAAAACTTTGATCATTTTTTGACAAATTCTGTAAACAAATCTCACTCAAAATGTCAAAATTTTTCCGGCGGCGCCTAGGACCCCGCACCCGCCCCCAATGTTCCAAAAAAGTTTTTTTGAAAAAACAGCGCCACAAAAAAGCGATTTAAAAACAAAAAATTTTAAAAAACAAGTTTTGATCATTTTTTAAATAAAATCTTTTAAAGATTTTTTGGATTTTTCAGGACCTGGACTCGGTTTAAAAGCTAGGGCCCTGACCCGGCTTTTTGGACCCGGCAATGCCCTGACCCGGTATTTTCCCAAATACCCGGGCGCGTAACCCTAATTTAATATACGATTTTGAAGTTTTTTAAATAAAAAAATAAGGCTACAGAAAAAATTGAAAAACTCTCGCCTCTCGTCCTCTCGCCTCTCGCCAACTCTCGTGTTTTTGGGGACTCTCGCCTCTCGCCAAACTCTCGCTCTCGTCTTTTTGGGGACTCTCGCCTCTCGCCAAACTCTCGCTCTCGTCTTTTCTGAGACAAGTCACACCCCTGATATATATATATATTATATATATTTAATTTTAATTTTCTCTTTTGTAGTTCGTCTTTTTCTTGAATAATGAAACTTAATAATGAATAATATAATTCATAAAATTACCACTTACAAAGATATTTTTCTGAAAATAAAAAAAATATAAAAATTTTGTGAACTTCTAAGAAAAAACACACACGATATTTACAAAAATATAATTATAAAATAATTAGTGAATGTAGCTCGTAGTCTCGCCCCACCTACTGGCCGCCGTAGTCGAGTGTGCGGCGGTTTTTAGCGCAATACGCAAAATTCAATTTTTCAAATTTAACGAATTTTTGTTATTTTTTGACTGAACTCGTTTTGAGGGGACCTATAACTTTTGTTAATTTCTTTTTCATCCAAAAATTCCTTCGGATTCTTGATTAATTGACGATGGGAAATCGATGATGTGCATTTTGTCGCAATTCCATGCGTTTAAGGGTTTGGACGGTTCAGTCCCAAAGCCATTTGGCTATTTCAGTCCCGGGTCTGTAACTCTTCAGGGATCGTTTTCCGCAAAAAAATTCTTTCGGATCCTTTCATTACAGACCTAGAGCTATCGATTGGTATATATTTTGACCATTTTGGGTTCTGGGCCATATGATCAATATTTTCCTTTATTATTTGTCTTTGAAAAGTTTTTAAAATTTTTTTTAGTTTTCCAAAATTGTATTGTTTAAACTTTTTTAATTTTTCCGTTTAGTTTAAATTTACATACATCGTCTAAATTGTAGCTGAAATAATTTTTAAATATTTTTACTAAACAAAAAATAGCTTTAGATTTATGAAGCAATTTTTAAATCCCTTTCATAATGAATTGAATTTTATTATATTTTAATTGTCTTTATTGGGATAAGCATGCTTTGAAGCGCGATTCATTTTTATTCGTTTTTAATTGTGTAAATAAATAATACCTTTATAGTGCTTTATTAATAAAATTCTTTTTTCATTTCCCATGGTAAATATCATCGTTCGAATCGTGTATTTTCAAAGGATCTTTTGAAGCAAAAAGATTGATTGATATATAAATTTTTTAAGTAATTTTTCTTTAAAACAAACTCTTTCTTTCATATTTATTCCTTCAAAAAAATATAAATTTTTCAAATAAATTTGCTTAATTTGACAGAAAAGAGCAAATACTGGCATTAAAAAGAAATTACAATGAAAAAATACGAAATTCAACTTTTCCGAGTATAATTTTTTGTCTATTGCCTTCAGGTAAAAATAAAGTTATACAAAAGCTTCTATAGACTTTAGCTTTTGTTTAATACCAAGAATATGGGTATTGAAAAAGTAAGAAAAAAGTTGTGGCCTAAGAAACTGGGGATGGTCATTCATGGGACGCATAAAACCGACTAGAAATCAATGCAAAAAAAAACAACTGAGTTACAGAGAAATGAAATTGCAGAAAAAGCGGAACCAAAACTTTTCCCTGATAAAACAACTAAATTTTTAATGTGTTTCAAATAAAATGACAAAGCTTTTCTTTTCTTTAATTTAATAATAAATATTTATAAGTCCGCAATTGTTCAAAAAACCTAAAATAAATTCCTAAAAATGAAAATGATTTATTTAGAATAATTTGAGTTGATTAAATTTTGAGATATTTTTAATTTTTAAAATTAAAGCATTAAAAAATTATTAATGATTTGGTGAAGGTTTTTAGTGCATATAAAATCATATTTTGGGGATTTTCGAGAATAAATGCATATTTTTCCATTTTTAGCAAATTTTCATAACAAAAATGTAATAATTATGAAAAATAATGCATAAGGATCGATCTTTATGGGAATTTAAATAATATACCCTTGAAAATTCGAAAATTTTGGATTTTATGCTTTTTTAAAAAAAATTGTTGATATAAGAAAATGTAACTTTGTTTTTAGCATATGATAAAAATTTAAAAAATTCGAAATTGCAGACGTAAATTTTTAAAATCAAAAATTCTTGTCAAAAAAAATAAATTATTTTGTAGATGAATTTTTGAAAAAATTTTAATTACTTAAGACTGTATTTATAAAATTTTCAGGTCGATTCATATGAGGCAATTTTTTGGTGGCCGAACGTTTCGTCAATGAAATAAAATTTTAAAAAATTCAACAATATGCCATTACTTTATAAATTTTAAGTTATGGCAGAAATAATACTTATTTTCATACACTTTTCTAAAGTTGACCTAATTTTTTAATATTTGCAAGCTAGTAGAGAAAAAGCTTGGCTATCGAATGATACCAAGAATGTAAAATTCGTTGCATTTAAGCAAAGTTATGCCATGTTTTGTGGAAAAAATCGCTCAAATGGCGGATTTTACGAAACGACCTAGCACCACGGATAGTCAGTGGACAATCCGTCAGTAAAACGCAAAATTTATTATATTTTTCAAAAATTTCTGATTTTCGACGTTTCTGGGGTCGGAATTTCGATTTCCGCCTTGGGAAAAAATTTTGGGGCCTTGGAATGCCATCCCTGCTGCATACAATAACGAAATCGAGGAAGTTCATCATCTCCTGTACGGGCATCGAATGCTTGCGTCCACGAAGTGGAAGAAATTAATGAAGCCTAGCAACCCCGAGTAAATAATGGCAACGAATCATCGCTTGGCCAATTGTCAAAGTCCTCATGACAAACACACAAAACGGCATTATTATCTTTACGTCTGACGTTTTTTTATGGAATTCTAAACAAATTGAGGAAATATTTTCTCCGGAAGAAATGACAGCGGAAAATTCGGCGAAATTGGAGGAAAAAATGACAAAAAAGTACAGAAAACGGACAAAAAGAGTTGAAGAAACTGAAGTTCATGTCGTGCTTTTAAAATTGCACTTTAAAATTTAATTTTATCACCAAAACTTAATTGAAAATATGGACACAATCGTAAATATGAAAAATGGATAAATATCCGCTTACCAAAATCTAAATTTAATTTTCATCCTTTAAGTGGAGTATAAATAAGGGGTTAGCCGAGATTTGCAGATAAAAAAAATTTTATTTGCAAAAAAAAAATTTTCAAAATAAAAATTCTTTCCTTTTTAGTAGAGTTGAGCGGGACCGGGACCGGGGCGGGAAATCCCGGTTTTTTCAGGTCCCGGTCCCGGTCCCGGTTTTTTGAAAAACAGAAATCCCGGTCCCGATTTTGCCAGTCCCGTCCCGGCGGGACTAAATAAGCACTGGTAAGAATGGGGGTCTGGGTGAGAAAAGAGAAGGGAATTGGTGAGGGATCAGAAATTTTTGAAAAAATAAATTAAATTATTTATTTTCATTTATAGCATATGTATATATGAATAATTGGTTAAGTTGCTAACCCTTTTGACTTTCATTATTTGTCTCTTCGGTTCAATTCCCCGATGGAACAGAAAATTTTTTTATATTTTCTTTACCATTATTTAATTGAATTTAATTAATAAAAAATGTTTTAATTTAAAGTTTTTTTTTCATTTTTAATAGCCTAAAAACCCACAAATTAACCAAATATTTGGTAGTTTTTTGACAAATTCTGTTAACCAAATCTCACTCAAAAAATTTTCCGGCGGCGCCTATCGGGACCGCCGGAGCCCGCCCCCTCTCAATGTTCCAAAAAAGTTTTTTGGAAAAACATTGCCACAAAAACAGCGATTTAAAAGCAAAAATTTAAAAGATTGGTAATTTATTTTTAAAAATACAGAATTTTGGGACTCCGAAAATTCAAAGATTCCCCCCCCCCCTAAATGAAAATTTTTTAAATTTTCCTCGAACTCGTCCCCCTAAAGGTAAATACAAAATTTTATGGGTACATTTTTAAATATTGGCGATTTTCGTAACAAAGTACACTTAAGTTTTAAATTTTTCAAAAAAAATTTTCACTTGGGAAAAGTCCCGGTTGGTACCGGTCCCGGGTTTTTTCGCGGTCCCGGTCGAAAAACTTGGTCCCGGTCCTGACTTTTCTGGTCCCGGTATGTACCGGTCCCGGTTTTTGTCAAATTTCCCGGTCCCGCTCAACTCTACTTTTTTGCAATAATTTTTTTTAATTAATTTTTATTTTGAATTTTTTAAACGGTACGCCCGCAAATTATACTAAAGGTCGACTTTTGGGCCTTTCTTTAAATTTCCCTCATTCTAAGAAGGATAATGTGAAGTACAAAAATTCTCAAAAAACATTTTCAAACGTACAGTAGATATAAATCCCACATTCTGACTCTTTAGAATCATTGGCTGTATGTTATGAAAATCAAAAATAAATTTAAAAACTTTTCGCTTAATTAATTGCATCGCAAATATTTTTAATGGGAATATGTTCAGTCATTGTCCGTACGCCGTTCGTTGACTTTTCTATGATGATGATGATGATTAACAAATTTTGCAACAAAATAAACAAATGTTGAACGAAATGAGAATTGGTGGAAGGAAATGCTTCATTTGCATTTGCTTCACTCTTTCATTTTCTCTAATTATTAGGGCCGCAATTTTTAGTGATTTAATTATATTTTTTTGCTAAATTGTTTTTGTGAAAAAAGCCCAAAAACACATTAATTCATTGAAATTTAATTTTCGATTCTGATGACACTATGCGTCACTAAAAATTAGAGACCGGAAATTTCAAATTTGCGGATCTCGCTGCGGTATTGGAACTCAAAATTTTTGCGGGACGGTATCCCGCTGGATTAATACTGCAATTCCCGCAATCCCGCATTTAAAATTGCAGGATCCCGCGCGGGATTGCGGGACTTTGAAAATTCAAAAAAATAGAATTAAAAAAGGAAAATTTTAAAAGACTAATGTACATAAGCAATTTCGAGAAAAAAAATTGGTACTTGTGCAGTTTACGCCCCATAAATTTTTTTAAATAAAAAATTTTTTAAACATGATCGTCAAAATTCTTGCTATGGCGGTTGTTGACTCAAAATCGTTGAAAATCTATTTTTGAAAATTTTTGCAGGTGTTCGAATTCAGGGTTCGAAATAGCACGATTCTGAGTTCAGATTCGTGATCAGCCACCCCAAAAAACCTATAAAAATTGGTTTTAAAAACTTATATATAAAAAAAAATTTTATGGGGCGTAAACTGCACAAGTACCAAAAAATTTAGGGGTTGGCGGCATTTTTTGGCATTTTTTCCTAAAAACAAAATCTGGAAAATACACCACCTAAGAAATGACATGAAAAATTTCAGATAATACACCACCAGAATTTTCTCAAAAATTTACCGCCAAAATTTTATTTTTTCTTGAAAAATTTTAAGATTTAAAACTTTGATTAATCGAAAAAATTATAAAATGTTTATTTAATAATGCTCAAAATTAAATTTTTTTGGTTAATTTTTTACATGTTTTGTTCACGAAAAAAATTTTATTATAAATTTATTTAAAATTTGGCATCCGGTCCTTTAAAATTCATAAAATCAATGAAATCCCACTGAATCCCGCACAAAATGTTAATTTTTCGGATCCCGCTGCGGTATTTGATCTAAAAATTTTGCAGGACGAGATCCAGCAAATCCCGCCTCCCGCAAAATCTCGCACGGGTTCCCGTCCCGCGCCGCACTATTTTAAAAGGCATCTCTAATTATAATTAATGAATATCCAAGTTTTTTCGACTGTTGACTGAGCATGGCATTTTATATTACGCAAGAAAACAAATTTAGAAATTTCATTCTTTTCGATGCCAATCATAAATTTTGATCGGCTGCCCGCCGCAATGCGTCCACAGCGTCGTCGTCTCCGGCCACTCCAACTCTTTCAATTGGTCCTTTTGTCTCTGTATGGCATTTTGCTTTTCGCAAAACTCATTTATACGGTAACATCAGTTCGAAAATAAAAATTAAATTGAATTAAATTAAATTAATGATAATTTCAGTCGTTCTCGCAGCAAAAAGTTCCTGATGGCTCCTTCTTTTTCGTTCCTTTTTTGTACATCATAATCATTCTTTGTATTCGCGAAGTTTACAAAGGCATACAATAATTTTCAATTAATAATAGGACTGGCAATTTAAGTCACAAATAATATCCAAAAAGTTGACTAAAATGATCATAAAACAAAGTGTAGAACACTTTTTAAGTCATTTTAAGGCCATTTAGAGTCATCAAAAAAATAAAATTAACTTAAATTGCCCCTAAATTATCACATTCATTTAATACAGTGAAGAAGTTAATGGCTTTTTATTTGACAATGCCAATTTTAAGGTTCGCATGGCCAAAAATGGCACTTCCATGGCATTTGTGGCTTCGTTATGGTGTTCTTGTTTTTTTGCGCGTGGTCCGTTTTATGAAAAACAAGAACCAAAAAGAAACTAATTATTATTCTTTTAGGTATGATGGCAGATTTAAGCGTAAATTTGCCATGCCGGCAATTTGGGCGGGAATTATGTGCGAATTTTTTGCATACATTGCATTAAACAAAATGTGAGATAAAAACTTGAATTATTTGCAAAAAAATATTATTTTAATATAATTAAATAATTTTTTTTTTACTTTTTTTTTCAGTTTATCCGTTGCTGAAGGACATCAAAGTGACGGATTGGTGAATGAGACAAACAAATCCGTGCTCGCTGTGAACGATCAAATCTGAATCCAATTTAAGGAAGTGCTCGGAAGAATGCTTATTTCTTATACTTAATTTGTGTCTCCGAATCTTCGATTTTAAATGGGTTTATTTCTAAGATTGTGCTTATGTTCATTCTTAAAGAAATTTTTGGAAAATTTTTCATCGTTCAATAAATTGTTTCACTAATATTCAAATTCCCCGGCGGGATTCCTTCATAATCGAGGAAATATGGATATTTGTTTTTTCGATTTTTTTCTTTTCGTTTGACCGATTTTCATTCAAAAATCATAATAATTTCAAAAAATTTTGTTTATTTTGTTCTGATAAACAGCAATTTTAATTTTATTCGGAAAAATTGAAGAATATGTGTACTAACCCAAATTCAACGAATGGATAATTCCTCTCGGCATGTAAAGCGTGAATCCGAAAGAATATTTGGACAAAAAATAAATTGACAAAAGCTATGGGTCATCAAAAGCGTTAACTTGTTTTCAAATAAGTTCATTCATAAAAATGGTAAAAAGTCAAGTTTAAAAGATTGAGTTTTGATTATTGCGCTTATCAATGTGGGCAAAGTTACAAAAAGTATCAATGATTGAAATATTTAAATTTAATTATTATTTAAATCTATTTGCTAAATAATACTCAATATAATTTTTCAAAATTTACCTGAATAATAGAGAAATCTTTGGGCTATCTTTACATATCAAGATCAATGTGATTAATTGAATGTTTGAACAATTTTCATGCATTTTAACGACCTTACATTTTTTTGGATGACCATAAAAAATAACACTATTAATTCCTTCATAACCTTTTTCAGAAACAACCAATTTTAATTTATTTATAGAATTAGATAGCCCAAATATTTCTCATATTCAGCTAAATTTTGAAAAATTATATTGAATTTCAAAAAAGTTAGGGTCAAGATTGTTGAGTCTAAATTTTACGCCAAAATGGACGGTTCCTGTTTTTTACGGTGGCCGATCATTTCATTGAGAATTTTTTTTTTTAAAAAGTTTGGCACATTGCCCTAAAAACAACAAAAAATTCTTTAATAAACAAAATTGTTAACAAAGAAGAAATAAAAAAATTTGATAAAAGTTAAGTTGCATTTATTGTGAGATTTCTTAGCTTTTCATTTTAATTTTAACTTCCAAAAGTGCTTATTTTCACGAGACTCGAAACCGATGCTTCACCCCAAGATTCGAGACCGAAAAAACCGAAAATTTTTCTCGAGTCGTGACTCGAGACCGAGACTCGACCAACACTACCCCGCACATCGTCTCTTCGCGGCGCTGCTTTTTTAACAAATGTTCTCGGATTTTTGAAGCGATTTATAACAAAAATTTTGCAAAAAAATATTTTGTAAGAAATTTTTCAGCTGGCCTTACGATGGATTTTGGGTAAAAAATAACAATTTGGAAGGAGATAACATTAAAAATTTTTTGCTACAAATTTGCAATTATTATACTTGATCCATTTCTTTTTGTACTTTTAATATGCCAGCTTTTATTTATTAAAATAAAGTAAAGTTAATTTTTTCATTTTTGATAATCTGCCAACATTTTTAAAAATTTTTCTAGGTGACGAACTGAACAGTGACAACGATCAGTGACGAAAGATAGGGAGCCTTTTTTACGTTTTTTGCCAAAAAGAGAAATTGTTATAAAATAAAATTAAAATATAAATAATTCGAGCTTTGTAAAATGAAATATTTTATACTCATATTTTGAAACTCGACCACAGGACAAAAAATCAAAAAACGATTATACAAGAACCAAATGCGAATCGATTTTTTTTTGAAAATAACCCCGAATTTTTATAGAAAATGTTCAAAACAACATTAAGTATTACTAAATTTTGTAATAAAATTTATTACTTTAAATATCAAGCATAGCCTTTAAAAAGTCATTTAAACTAGAGTAAATTTGCACAATACGCTTTGAAATGAAACATTAGAATGCTCTTATTAAAATAAATTGAAAGATTCAAATACTATTAAATAGTTGTTTAATTATGAAGTCAACTCATTGTCAAAAAACAATCTTTTAAAACTTTTTGAAAAATCACTTCACAAATTAAATTTACGCGACTCAAAATATAATATATAAAAAAATCTTTATTGCAAAATAAAAAAAGGCTCAATTTTGGCTGAATATAAAAACAAAGTACATAACTTTAATCTAATTTATTTCCAAACAAAATCAATATATTTTAAATATTTATTGGATCAATTGAATTGAATAAAATGCCCGAAATCCAAAAAATGCCTTGCAATTTTGTATAGCCTTTTAAAGTCATTTTAAACAAAGTAAATTTGTAAATTTATGCTTAAAATATACCAGTGAATGTTCTTATATAATTAAATTTTAATAATTTAAATGACCAAGACCAATTAGCAAATTACGTTGGTTATCTCGACAAGTTTATTCCAAGAATTATGACTTCGGAATTCAAATTGAATTATAAAATACCAAAATTAATAAGAATAAAATAAAAATTGTTTATAAAAATTTTACACGCATCGTCTCTGCATTTTATAATGTAAGGAGAACGAATATTTGTGTACATTAAAAAGTAAGTCTAAATAATAATGTACTGTTAATAAAAAAAGGCTATATATATTATTTAAGACTGCAGGAAGCTCTCAAAAACTTAATGAACAATTAATGTTCAATAATTTAAAAATAAATAATTAATAGTTTATAAAAAAATTTTCGAATATAAAATCAATTATTATTTTATACAATCTATCTTGTTTTAAAATCTATTAAAAATTTACAGTAATCTCTTTATTATGTAAAATTAAATTAATTTAATAATTATTTTCAATATCATTCACTAATAAATATATTAAACATAAAGATTATAAATTGACAAAATTTTAATTTAAAAAATTTAGCTCTAATCAAAAGAAGCTTAGATCTTTCAAGAATATAATTATTTGAACCTTATTATAGTCTTATAAAATAATTGTTGATTACCATCATAAATAGATCAAATAATCACTGCCGCGATAGAAATTATTAAAGGTGGTCCTTCTGTCGCTGCCATACTATTATAAATTTGAACAATCAACAATATATTAGAATATTTTTTGATTAAATAAATTCATCTAATATAAATATTTATTGATTTACACACTCTTTCAATAAATTTTTCTTTATTATTTCTAGGGATTATTTATTTTTTCAAATATTCAGAATTATTAATTTATTTTATTTCTTTGTAGCTTTTTTATATTGAGTTTTAAGCACACAATTGTTTTGTTGTTATATCTTTCTTTTATAATATAATAATATTTTTATTTGCAACTTTTTGTCTGCTTTTTTTAAATGTTTATTATTTTTTATTCTTTGCTTTTATATCTTGATATAAATTTTGCCTTTAGGCTTGCGCTCCTGCTTCAACGCCTTTGCGTTGTAGATTCGGCTTTCAATCTTAATCGCATTCATTTGAAATTCTCCATGAAAAGAAAACAACATAAAAATGTTTGTAGACAAATTTATAATTTGTATAAATTAATCCTAATTGTCCGTTTCAATATTTTCTTTTTGTTTTAATTTAGAATTTAATTTATCTTTGTTGTTGCATAAAATTTTAAAAGATTTAATCATAATCGTAAATTTAATTTAAAATCATCGTCTTTCTTATTTTGGTACTTTGTATTTTGTTAATCCTTTTAGTATTTTGAATTGTTTTTTTTGCCATTGACAATTGATCTCTTGCCACGCAGCTATTTTTGCAGAAAAATTCAAAAATTGTATTCGAATCATCCTAATTGACCGTTTCAATATTTTATTTTTATTTTAATATAGAATTTAATTATTTTTGTTGTTTGAAAATTTTTTATTCATATTAGTAAATGTAGTGTTAAAATGATCGTCTAACTTATTTTGGTACATTGTCTTCTGTTAATTATGAAATTAGTATAGATTTTATAGTCAATTTATTTCCTTCCTTTTGTTGTATTTTAACTATTTCTATTGAAGTCATCGCATCATTTTTAGACATTTAGAAGGCGATGTTTATTAGTAATTAATTTTTTAAGATTCTATATGACTATTTAGTAAATATAATATATCCACTCCCATAGTTAGTTAAATTAATTAGTAATCTTGACAATTTATTTCAACAAATATATTAAATTATTACCATTATTAAATGATAATTGATAATTTATATCTATTTTACTCCATTAAATAAGCTATTAATTTTTTGAAATTTAAAAATATAAGGGATTTTTTAAATTTTAATGTTTTTAATTATTAAATCTATTTATATTAAAGAAATTATTTTTTGAGTATTATCATAATTCTTTCTGTTTTCTTTTTCTATTTATTTTTAGTTAAAAGTAGTCTTTATAGAAAAATATATTAATATTATACCCTGTATATTTTTGCGTAATATGAGGTTGTGACCAAATAATCCTTCTAACAAAATTTATTATTTTTATTATTTTATTTAAATTTATTTAATGTTAGTTTAATATTTTAGTAAGATTTAAGCCTGTATTACTTATTTCAAATTCAAAAAGGGTTGATATTTTAGAAATAAGTATTTAAGTACTTATTACGCATCGTCGCTTCATCAAGATTCATTTTTCGTATTAATAAAATATAAATATGTATGAGAATCATATTTATACAATAATTAGCCATTTAGTGGTTTCAAATAAAATATAATTAAGGGTTTGGGAAAATCTTTGCATAATACCAAAAACTTTATTTCCATTAAATTTGTTAAAAAATAAATATCCAAAACCGCAGCAACAGCCAATATTTATCAGTTAAGTGAATAACCTGATGGGCCACTTCACAAAAAGTGCAAATTTGGGCGCTTCACAAAAATTGAAAATGCACAATCTTAGTATCATACGATAGCCCATGAATTGCTCTATTAGTTTGCCAAATTTCAAAAAATTTTATTAAGTTTTTCAAAAGTGTCTGGAAAAAGTTATAAGTTGATTTATTCAAAAATTTAGCAAATTTGCACATTTTGTGAAGCGCCCAATTGCACTTTTTGTGAAGTGATCTAGCACCGTGAATAACATTGGACTATTCGTTTTTCGTTTAAATTCATCAAATTAATCCTTATTTCAAGGGTTGTCCTTTTTTTAAGGTTTATCTTATTTTTATAGTGATCGAAAATAATCATTTATTCTATGACTTGTAATGATTTGAAGATCCGAATTATAGAAATAAAAATGATTACATCTATGAAATGTATTTCTTTACTTTAAAATTTTCTTATTTTTAATACTTCCTAAATGTTTCTATTATTTAGACAGAATATATAAAAGCACCGTCAAATACCGGTCCTATTTAAGCAAGTCTTCCAAATTTTTTCTCATTTCTTCATAATAATGAAAAATAATTTTTATATAAATTCAGTATTGAATCAAATTTTAATTAACTATTCGACAAGTTTCAAGTCCCACATTCAATTCAACCGTGCATTACATGAACTGAGAAAAACACAATACATTTTATTAAATGTTATTTTATTTGTTCAAAAATTCCGAACTTTTGACCAAAATATCAAAAAAGTCCAAATATTGAGCAAATGTTTAAAAAAAATGAAAAAAATTTTCGTCGTTTTTGAATGCATTTTTAAAAATGAGTTAAATTAGAAAAATAAAATTTGGGCCAAAAATCATTTTGTTTAACATTCTCTTGAAAACTGATTAGTTTTCTATGAATTTATATAGCTTGCAATCTGATTAAATTATGAATTTCGGTGGCATTTTCATTGAGTATTAAATAAATATAACATGCAATTTTCTCTGAATTGATATTTTTTTTTAATCTTTTGAATCCTCTGATATTTATAAAGAATTTAACGATTTTACTACATAATAAAAAAATTTTAATACTTTATTGCGTTTTGTGATCATATTAATAAACTTCTTGAAAAATTTTCACTAGGTCATTTTAATTTTTTTCTTATTTTCAAGTATCAACTTTTTAAATTTAATATTATAAAGATTTCAATATATTTAAATTATTATTTTCTTAATATTATTTTATGAATGATCAATCACATTTTTTCTTTGGTATAAAAATTCCATTGTATTTTAAAATTTTTACAAAACTTAAATCTATATTTTATTTGCTTTTCGTTATTTTTAATTTTCTTTAATCCATGATCGAACAGTGAGATATGTCGAAACATTTTTGAACAATATGACATTCTTAATAACTTTTAATTACTTTCTGTAACTTATATGAATTTTTACAATATTTTATTTGTTATATCGAACTTTATGAGTGATTATTTTATTAATATTACATTGTATTATTTTTTATGTTTGGTAAAAATTTATTAATTTATGAAAGTACAAATTTTATTTAATACATGTTTATGGCACTTTCAACTAATATTAACATTGTTTACGGTTTAGAATTAAACCATTCTGTCATTTGCAAATTTTTTGGTCAATTCAAAAGTAAATAGTACAATAAAAATTTATTACTAAATTACTTTTCATCCTTAATTATTCATAATTTTGCTTTTTCACAAAAAATTATTTGTGCTTTTTCACAAAAAATTATTTGTTTTTGTCAATTCATCACTTAACGTTTTAACAATGTTTCTGAAAACAAGTGAATTTTATTTATTATTGTTGTTGTTACTATTTTGTATATTTTTTATTTTATTGTGCCCAAACAAGAATAAAGATTTTGTCATTGATACATTTGTCAACATCTTTCATGATAAAATATACTAAAACGCTTTCTAGCTATTTCCATTTTTGTTCCACCGCTGTCAGAAAATAAATTTAATTAGTTAATTAACTATTTACATTAGAATTCCATAGTTGCTATAATTTGTGGTTTTTTATATAGTATTTTTTCAAAATATGATTTTGTGTTGTTTTTTATCATTTCGGTTTTGTAATTCCTTATAAATTTCTTCTTTAATAAGCTAAGATTTTATTTTCATACATTCAGCATCATTTCATACATAAAACATTTTTGACTTTAATTAAATATAAATCGATTATAGATCAAATAATAAAACCACGCTATGGCTGTTCTTTTCACATTCTCTTGTAAAATGGAATAAATAAAATGTAAAATTATTAGATAAAAATATATTTAAACTTATTTATAATAATAAAAAGAAAGTATATAAAACGAAAAAACCAATTATTCCAGTGTCAAAAAAACAAAAACCACTTTCATAGTTTTTTTCACGTGTTGAAAACGATAGAAAAATAAAAAAGGCATTGTAAAAAGCACCTTAATTGATTTTTTATCGGTTCAAAAACTCGAAAATGGGCAAAATTGGCAAATCAAATAAGGCATTTTTAAATTTTTCAGAATTAAATAACAAACTTTCTGCTACCAAGTGACTCCAAGAATGTGAAAAAAGATAAATAAAAAGTAATTCTTTATACTAATTGTCACAACATACACTAAAACGGCTGTGCTGTCCATCCCAGGGTTAATGGAGATGTAAGTTGTGAAAAATTATTGAATTATTTAGAAATCCAATAAAATAAATTTAATTTGAATAAATTAAATAATTGAAGTAATTCTTATTGACTTTTCGAAATCAATTGGACATTAATCAAACGTTAAAATTATTTTAATATGGAAATTTTATCTAATATTTATATTAAATATACAAGCCATTTCATATTCAATCTATTTTTTTATAAGAATTTTAACTTATTTTTTGAGTTTTTTTCTAATTTTTTTTATAAATAATAAATATTTTTTTCTTCTTATAAAATAACTTGAATAAATTACAGCTGAATTATTTTTTTATCCTATGTTTTTTGATGACTTTTTTCAAGGCAATTTCTGTGTCGTTGCATTATAATACATTTTGATGTTTTGTTTTAAATTAACATTTTGTTTTATTTTATAAGAATTATTTATTTATTTAATTTATTTCAAAATTTTTATTTTTGTGAAAATTTTCTTTTTATGAAAAGTTAAGCAAATCAAATGCTATCATAAGCATTCCAGAAATCACTCATAATCGTGTTATATGTGTTGAACATATATTTACACTAGCCATAGATTTATTTTTGATTTTATATATATTAAGAATTTTTTTAGCTTATAATATGAAAGTTTACCATTTGTTAGGTATTTTTTTATATAATTCATATAGAAAATAATATTGTTCAACTTTTATTCCTGTATTCCCATATAATATGTTCAGAATCTATAAATTCATGTGTTTTATAATTAATTATTTTTATTTTGATTTAGTATAGGTGAAAAATATAAAGATTTTCTTCAAATACTCACTATTACGATAGAATTGGTTTTTTTACTTTATATTCATATAGTAAATATTTATTAAATCAAATTGTAACTGAAAAATTTATATTACTCCAATGTACATCAGAATACCATTTAGTACCTGTATTTT
>SIJG01000265.1:36044-52384 GCA_023374025.1 Heterodera schachtii
TTGGTACGAATATCAACATTTGATAATTATCCAATAATTTTTTTTTTAATAATGTTAAAGAATTTTAACTGACGAAAAGTAAAGAATAAAAAAAAATTAATAACAATAATGGAATTCATTATAAATTTGAACCTAAATTGTAAAACCCCTAAAACCTGGATTAATAAATTGGAATATTTTATTAAAAAATTAAAAGAATATATATATTTAAATGTAGCCTTTATGATAATGGTATTATTTTGTATGGATACGTTGGTTAAAACTTTGAATCGATTTGAAATAAAAAACCTTTTTCGAAAGATTAATTTAGCTTTTGCTGTTCATTTGCGATGGATTTTTTGAGCTATGATACAATCGACATGGCAGCTAAATAATGCTTGAATTAAAAGACTATTATAAAGAATTTAAAATTATTTTACGAAGGCCGTAACAAACAAACAGCTTAAAGAAACCAACGCGCGCTAAAAGTCGTAGAATTGGACCACATCATCATCATGAATGAAACAATATATATAAATAAAGAAAATTTTAAAATAAAATTATGTTGCAAAAATGAAAATGTAAATAAATAATTTACTATTTTATATGAATTTTGATATGATGATTATTAATTCCAAAGGCATGAAAATAAAAATTTACAACCTGCTTCGATGAAGAGGGAATAGATAATTATCAAATATCTAAGAATGTGGTAAATATGAAATAAAAAATTACGAAAATTCAAAATACAGTAAGAAATACTAATTAGAAAATAAATTTTTTTTTAATTTATTACGCATTTGTTATTTAAAAAATATTTTGCCTATAATTATTTTATTTATAAATTTAATATTTTAATGAAAAAAATTATTAATATTTATTTTTTTAAATGTCTTCTTAAATAACTAAAGCAAGTAAAATTAATAAATAAAATCTAAGTTTAAAATTTTTTGAATAAAAAATAAACAATTTTCTCAAAGAAACAAACCTGATAAGATTAATAACAAAAGAATAAAGTTTTTAACAGTGTTTTATTTACTGAACTCGTCATTCCGCAAAAATTAATTTATTAAAAATCCAGTGAAACTAGCTTTTACAAGATTTTAGATATATACAAATAACCAAAATGAATTTTGTTGCCATATATTTTAAAACAATAGCATTGTAAAAACATTATAAATATAAAATTAGAATATCTAAAATTTGATACAAAAAAAAAATTCAAATAACGCTAAAATCTATTTTAAATAAAATGGTAAGGTAATTAAAATGAAATGTCAAGAAAACTGAACGAGGGTATAAATTTCATGCTATTGAATATAGTAAAGCTTTTAGAAAGAATGCGTGCAAAATTAAAAATAATTCACCCTTTAATAAAGTTTTAAATAATATAATTTGAAAAAAATATTCTTTCTGTATATATGAAAAAGCAAGAAGCATTTTATCATATATTATATTAATTTATAATGAGAAAAAAAGACAAGATTAATAAAATTGTATTTAAATTTTTAATAAAATAAATTGTTATTTACTTTTTTATTTAAAAAATTTAAAAAGGTTTTTATTTGCTAAAGATAAAAATCGCGGTTTAATCACATACCTAAATTGTCATGGAAGAATTTAATTTCATTTGAATAAATAAATACCAAAGAAATTATAAAAGTATTGTTTATTTATTGTTTATTGTCAATAAAGAAAAAGAGTCCACAAAAGGGAAAAATCCGCTTACATTGAGGACAAAACATTAATTAAAAATGTCCTCAAGAAAGCGCAAAAACAATTAAAACGAGATCACCACCAAAATAAAATATAATATGAAATCAATACAAATAAATAAATAGTGACCAAATCACTTTTAGTTTTAATGAATTAAAGATTCGACTTTAATTTTTCCGGTCTATTTTACAGAAATAGAGTTGGTTTTAATTTTATTTTTAAATTGATTTAATGAGTTTGTTTCAATAAGCTTTTTATCGAGTTGGTTCCAAATTTTAGTTACCCGCCCTGCAAAAGGTATAAATTTTTTGCCTAATTTATATTTCGAGTTAAGTCTATAAAAGGGAATGTTAAAGCGTTTAGAAGGTTTAAATATTTCAAAGGGATTCAGATCTGTTCGGCCATAAATTATTTTATGAGCCATGAACAGATCAGAAAGCTTTCGCCTGCTTTCAAGTGTTGGCAGTTGAAGGTATTCTAATCTTTGTTGGTATGGAATGGGTGGAAGGCTGCATTTGAAAAGAACTCTTTTGGTGAAATATTTTTGACATTTTTCAATTTTTTTAATATTTTTTTGAAGGGATGGATTCCAAACCTCAGGAGCATATTCCAATAACGGTCTAACATAAGTTTTGTACAAAATAATCCAAATCCTAGAAGACTTTGACTTAATAATCCGAAATAAAGAACGCATACGTAAATATGCATTCTTTATTATTTGTGCGACATGATTGGAAAATAGCAATTTATTATCAATATTTATGCCCAAATCCCTAATTGTATCCACAACATTTATTATATTTCCATCAATTTTATATATTTCTTTGGGGTTTTTATTCCCCAAGTGAATTACAAAAGTTTTTTGAATTGAGATTATGATTTGCCATTTATTTGCCCATTCAGATAAATTATGCAATGCTTTATGCATAATTTCTGTGTCTGTTCTTGCTTTATAACAAATATATAATTTAACATCATCAGCATATAATTTAATTCTTACTCCTGATGGCAAAGCATCAGGAAGATCGTTAAAATATTCCTTTATAAAAAAAGAAATATATATAAAAAAAGGAAAAAAAATAATTTACGAAGGCAAATAGGAAAGAAATTATTTCAGAAATGTATTAATATTAATTATTCACAGTACCGTCATACAAAGAGTACACATGGTGCAAAAGAAGTTTGCTTTTATAAAACTATGATCCTAAATTAAAAACTACCAACTACATATATCGTGATGCGACATTTGAGGATTTGACATTTGAGGACCCGACACTTGAGGACATACACAATTGAAAAAAAAATAAATTATAATTTTTTTTATATCATTTATAAAAAAAAGAAAAAAGCCTTTCCCAAGGGCCAATGGGAGCAAAAATAAATTTATTTAATTAAATATCAAAGAATTAAAATTTGAAAAAAAGTGATGGAACATAAACCGGAATTGATCCCATGAGCACATAGATGCAAATGAAAAATTCGCATTTAAACAAAATTCTTCTTTCATGTCATTAACAGATTTTGAGCAAATTTTCAAGAAAATAAGCGTTTTAAGGGTCCGGCGGTTTTTATGTTTTTAAAGTCGCTCTAATTAAATTTGTTCGGAGAAAATGCATTTTTGGGCTTCTCTCGACATAACTAGAGACCGGATTTTTATGTGCTAAAAATCCTGAAATATGTAATAAAATATATGCAAAAAAGGCTGAAATATGTGCTAGAAACTAAAAAAAATGCCAAAATAAGTGCGAAATATGTACTTAAAATTTGAAAAATCAAATGTATTTTTGCATAAAAATCCCAAAAAATCTCATTCTTTATCATTTTCACCCGCACAATTGCAAAACAAATACATTTCAAGGTCTTCGAAGGTAAAAATAATCTTTTTTTTTCCCGATAAATTTTTTTTTATAAATTAAAGTCCAGCATAGAATTTCGAAATCCAATGACAAATTGAGAATTATTTGTTAATTTTGAAAATTCTATAAAATGGAAGAAAGTTGATTTTTAGTGGTGCATTTTTCAATTTTTTTTTGCGTTTTTCTTAAATTTTTCTCAAAAGGGCCAAAATATATGCAAAATATGTGCCAACTCCAGAAATATGTGCGATATGTTTTTGTGTGACAAAAGGCCAAAATATGTGTTTTTATGTTTTTATAAGTCGCTCTAAATCAAAAATTGTTCGAAGAAAATGCTATTTTTGAACTTCTCTCGTCGTAACTAAGCCGCAAAAAAAATATGTAAAAACATAAAAATTCCAGCTCTACGCATATGATTTTAAAAATTTGGATGATCAAAATAACGAATAACTTTATTTTCTCCCATTTGTCCTTGGGAAAGGCCTTTGCTTTATTTATAATGATATAAATAAAATTTTCATTTGTTTTTTTTAATTGTGTATGTCCTCAAGTGTCGGGTCCTCAAATAGCAAATCCTCAAATGTCGGCTAGCCATATTTACCAATGGAAACTAAACTTCTTAAAAATAAAATCGGTTTATTACATACAATGATTGTATAAAAAGCGGTAACAAAAAAAAAAAAATCAAAAATAACAAACATTAAGTAATGTAAAGCGCAATTAATTCACACACATTTAATATATTTTCTCTTCACACATTCCCCGCTTCCGCTCAATTCTCCCTTCCCACGGGTTCGTCTATTTAAATGGAAGCATTCCCTCGGGAGTCAGGCAGTTGATCAACTAGTCGTTAATCAGTCCACCGGTCGATTTTCCATATCTCTCTATGCCTTTTCAAGCAAGGACGTAGCCAGACCCATGCTTTGGGGGGGGGCGGGCTGAAGTCAAAAATTCGATTTTTAGGGGTGTATTTTTATTTTTTAAGTCATTTTTTAGGGGTATATTTTTTGTTTTTTGAAATCCCGAATTATGTGGTGTATTTTACAAAATTTTTCGCCAAAAAATTAATAGTTTGCCATTTTGGACTCCATTTTTCAAAAAATATGGTAAAATGGGGGTCCGGCGGTGCCGATAGGCGCCGCCGGGAAAATTTTTGAGTATTTTAAAGCAATTTTGTTAAAAAAAATGCTTAAAATTTCAAAAAAAAATTTACTGAAAATTTTTACTTTTTGGGTTTCGGGGGGGGGGGGGGGGGCTTTAGCCCCCCCAGCCCCCCCCCCCCTGCCTACGCCCTTGTTTTCAAGGCAACGCATGGGCGGATGCACCCATCCATTAAAGCAGCAGCATTTAGTCAACGGAAACAAAAAATCTGCCATTTCTTTCATCGATTTGACAATTTTTGGTTTACAAATTAGTAACGAAAAATCGTTAAAAGACATCAGGTATAAGAAATAATTATTAGTCATAATACGAAACTTAATAGAATAAAATTCATTATTTTATAGTCTTATTTCCCAATTTATTAATAAATTTCATGTTTTTCTGTAGCAAACAAAGCCTTTTAATATAGAAATAAATACAAAATTTAAAATTTTGTAATTAACTAAAAACAAATTATCGAAATTAGAACAAATTTTAAAATAATAATTCTTAACAAAAAAAAATTCGGAAATAACATAATAAAATATAAATTATGGTCAAATATATAATATATTCCCAACTTCAACTCGTCTAATGAATGGATTGGGGAGTAAATCATGAGGGAATTGTGATCTAGGAGTTTGAAATAAAATTGGAAAAATATACACACACAAATAAAAAATAAGGCAGACACAAAATTTATGAAAATCGTTTAATCGCAAAAAATCTGTTAACTAAATTTATAACAAATAGAAAAATTGAAAGAAGAATAGAAAAAGCGACAAATGTTCAATACAAAATTGTTTTAAACAAATTTATCGTTTAATTTCAGAAAGAATACACAAGAAGATTTAAAAAACAGTGAAAACATATACATCTTTTTATAAACTAATATTTTAAATTAAAATAATTAAGTGAATTTAAAAAAATAGTGAAGCATTTTAATTGTAATTTTTGCGATATTTGAACAATTATTAGAAATATTATAATTAAAATTTAAAATTATAATCATCTTGACTTCCAAAATAAATTTTTCATTTTTTATTTCTCCCGATAGAAAAGAAAATTAATCATGAAAAAAGGAGCAAATTATTGGTGTATTTAAACTAAAAAAGAATATTTTCAAATATAACGAAAGAAATAATAAGAATTAATTATTTTAAAAATAAATAAACTATACACACGAGCAGAGAAATACGTCGCAATAAGAATTGTATTCTTAACTGATAAGATAAGTGATGATCGAAAGTATAATCTGAATATTGAATAGATAATATAGCTTATAAAAAAATCTGTTTTTCATAAAATTTATCATTTTATTTAAGATTTATTTTAAACTTCATAATTTGTTTCCAATAGTTTATTCATTATTGTAGAAAGAAAGTGACAAAATTTATCCGAATATTTATATGCTGTACTAATATTATTTATTGTAATTATATGAGTTTTTTGATTAATTAAAATTACAATTTTTAAAAAATTAATTATTATTAAGTGGAAAAAGAACATTAAAAACTAAGCTTATATAAAACTTTTTAAATAAGATAAACATAACTTTAATTGAGCTTTTTACATAAATTATATCAATCTATTAGATTTATTGTCTTTTTTAAATACAAACGTCTTCATTATGAAGGAGCTTCACGCCTCGGAAATAACGAATAAATAAAAATAAAATACATGCGACATAAAATGCAATTAAAACAAACCTCAAATAAAAAATATAATTATCCTATCTAGCGGGCACGCAAAATCTCATAAGGAGACATGGATTATTTGCTGATTTTTAAATAAATATTTCTTCGATTATTTTTCGATCCTAAAATTAAAAAATACGAAACTTTAACATAAATTATTAAAGTAAATAAATTTTAAATAATTGAAATAAGAAAATAATAAAGCCAGTATCAAGACCATAACAATAAATAAGCATGAATAAATAATATTTTTAAGGAAAACAAAAGAAAAACATGTTTGAATCTACCTTGATTTTAATGTTTAAAATAATTTTCAAAAATATTTTTCATTATTTATAAACATTTGAGTAAATAATAACTAGAATTAATATAACGCACAGCGAGATATATATTTCATGTTTTGGAAAAAAAGAGTTAATTCTAAAAGTTACAAAGGGTTTTACAATAATAACGAGTAAATTCAATATTTATCTTAAATAAACTATAAAATACTGCAATTTATTTTTCTTTGCGAAAATATTAAAAATCTATATGGAAAATAATTAACCAAAATAAAATTCATTCGAATATTAAAATCACCTCAAACTACCTCAACACTCCGTTTTCCTTGACAAGAGAATTTATAGGCATAAATATAAGTGAATAATTAGTAAATCCTAAACGAAAAAATAATAATTAATAATAATATCAAATTTTTCAGTATGCTAAATGGATATCCATCGATAATGCAGTGGAATTATTTACTTTGAATAAATAAATTTTAAGGTTTATTAATCATTAAACAAATTAACTTTAAAATTTAATTTTCAAAAACAATAATTAAATTACAAAAAATTACATTAAATACTAAAATAAAGCATAAATCATTTTTATATTTATTAAAAAACTTCCAATAAATTGTAATAGTCATTCTTTCGGCATAACCTTCAAGAGAAATTCTTCAGATTCTGAGCTATTTTCAAGATACTACGTAATAAAAATAAATAGAAAATAACATACAAAATTACAAGATTCCGTGATAAACATAAAATCAATTCAAAAAAAAATTAGCAAAACCATAAACGAAATAAATTTAAAAAATAATAATACCATATCGTTTTTCAGTATACTAAATGGAAATCCATTGTTAATGCAATGGAATTATTACATTCAAAAATAATTTTAAAATGTTTTCATGATTAACAAATTAACTTTTAAAATATCAAATCAAAGGACTAAAAATTAATTAAATATACAATTTCACTTAGTATGAAGCCGGGCATGCTGTATCCTGCAAACTCAGGTGATTAAAAACATTAACAGAAAAACAACAATAAAAAAAATTAAAATTTATTTTGTATGAAAAAGAAATTACCATATCTTCAAAATCAAATAAAAGGTTTTCTAAAAAGAATATCAACTTGAATTACGAAAAAAACAATTTTTTGCTTTTAAATTTTATAAATAATTCAAATGTTTCTAATTATATTGTTGTTATATTTACAATCAATATTTAGATATTAAATATTTATAAATTTTTTGAAAATATGTAATTTCTAGGTAGCAGTTTCACACAAAAATGGCTGCCATTTTTGAGGATTTTTTCCAAAAAATCCGCAAAAATCATCAAATTTCTCAAAAACCAGTCCGGAAATTGGACCGCACCGCCATTTGGACCAGTGCATCAAAATGCTTTTGTAAAAATCATTTTTCTTCACATCGTGCATCGATAAAGGTTTAAAATCTTATTATTAACCAAATTAAATTAAATGTAATAAATATTTTTAAGGAAAGACACAAAGCGTTTATCTGTGAATCAGGGACGGTCCCAGGATTTCGACTTGGGGGGGGGGGGGGTACCCACCCTCCGGCGACGACCTTTTTTTTTTTTTTTTTTGCTTTTCACACCACCTTTTTTTTGCGGGCGGCGGTTTTTCCAAAAACTTTTTGTGGAACAGGGGTCCGGCGGTGCCGATAGGCGCCGCCGGGAAAATTTTTGCATTTTATAATGCGATTTGTTAACGAATTTTTTCCAAAAAAGTGACAAAATTTGCGATTTTGAGCCATTTTTAGCAAATTTTCATCAAAAAATTTGAATTTTTTGAAAAATTTAGCGAAATTTTTTGGAAAATTTGGGTGACGCTAAGTCTGGGGGGGGGTACCAGAAGGAAAAATCTAAAATTTTCACCCGCGTACCCCCCCCCCCCCCCCCCCTGGGACCGTCCCTGCTGTGAATTATTTTCTTAAAAGGGAGGAAGTAATAAATGAAAAAATTGCTGCATAAAATAAAACATCTTAAAATAAAGATAAAAATGTGGATTCTACTCAAAATAATTAGCAAATAATTTAAATTAACAAATAATTTAAATAAAAGATAATGAATAAATATGAATATTAATTAAAAAAGTGAAATTCTAAGTTTTATTTTTTATCATTATAAAGCTTGAAAATGTTCGAACATTAATGTCCCAAAAATACTTAAAATATACTACGACACAAAACAATTATTAATATAAAATTAAATATATCACATTTAATATGAAATGGAAGTATATTTTAATAATATGAATAGTTAATCAAAATTTTACTTAAAAAATAATTATTAACTTTTGATTAATGGCCGATGGACTTATAGGGCCAAATCTTTGGTTAAATTAATTTTAGCAAAATTTATGCCCATATTCTCTTTTTGTGTTGTCCTTTTTGCTTTTCTCAGTCACTACAATATTGTACACACTCCCTTCTCCCAGAAGCATTATTTTGTAAAAAGTTGTTTTTTCACCAATAAACTTTTCATACCCCATTTTTCGCACCGTGAATGTTATTTTTATTGAATTCTGAACCGTTTTGAGTAGATTAGAGTATAAAAAATTAAAAATTTCGAAATCATGTTTCCCATTCCCTTCTCCCAGAAGTATTATTTTGTAAAAAGTCGTTTTCCCCCAATAAACTTTTCGTACTCCATTAATCCTTTGGTAGAAAAAAATTCGTTAAAACGGTCAAAATGAAACAATTCAAAAACTATAAAATTTTCTATATTTTAAAACAATATGCAAAAGAAATTAAAATATACACATCTTACATAAAGTTATTTATTTAAAGAAACAAAAATTTTCAATTTTTGTATAATTTTATGTTGCAAAAATAATTAAAGGCACTTCGGAAGAAAATTCATACAATAATCAGCCAAAATTTAAACATTTTAATTTAATTTAGTTATAAATTAATTTCAAATCAAGAAATTGTTAAACATCCGTAAAATTCACAAAAATAGTTAACCGGATTATGGAAGTGAATAAAAAAATTTTTTTTGAAAAAATCTAATATATAAAATTATTAATTCAAACATTTGCCTTGTTAAAGTTATAATTTATTATTCATAAAAAGGGAAACATGGGAAGTTTGAAAACAATAAATATACCTTTAAAAACCAAATTTAATAGAAATATATTTATTAACACCATGAGAGTAATATTTCTTCAGAAAACTATAAATGATATTACAATTTTAAAAATAACGTAATATTCAAAAAATAAATTTTAAATTGTAAAGAAATAATTTATTTAAATAAATAATTTTTTTTTAAATTTATAAAGAATAAAATTAGTCAATTTATGAAATTTAATAAAAAACAAAAGTTAAGATAAAATAAAAATTAAATTCTTATTTGAAAAAGTAGAATTTTAATTAATAAAGCGCGAAAAATATATAAGCCTGATTATTAGTGTGTATTTCCATGTTCATAAGAATTTTCAAAAAGTTAAATGAGGACAAAATAGGGGCGATGCGGAAAAAAGGGACGCCTATTTAAAACAAAAAATATATAACGAATTGTTTTTCAAATTACTTAATACTTGCAAATAAAAGGAGAGAATTTTCTGTATTAAAGCCATCTTTTTAAAAATAATTGTTAATTATTAAAAAAACTATATTTTTAATAAAATAAGCAAAGTTGAAGTCAAACTGTGCATCATTAACCAATCCGAGTTGTTCTTGAACAAGGAATTGAAGCGAAAGTATTGGACGCTTTGGTTATTTCAATAAAATCAAAGCTAAAATAAAAGCCTCGAACATTTTGGCATAAATTAATATAAAAATTTATAATTTATTTAATCAAAAATAGATTAACGTAAAATTTTGAAAAATGCCAAACAATGGCTGCAATTCACTCGAACTTTTTTCTGGTACAATATTCATGTAAAAAAGAATAAAATTAAAAACTAAACAATTGTATATCGCTAAAAAGCAAAAAAAAATCTAAGAATGATAGAAAAATATTGGTTAAACAATTCCTAATAATTCTTTCTTTAATAAACAAATGAACAAAAATATTTTAATACCTGGAGTAAAATTCTTCGCACAACGCAGGGAAAAATTTTTAAATTAAAATAAAAACTCAAAAAAACTCATTTTTTTCCTTTAATATGAAATCAAAATTTCTAAAAAAAATTAGATTGTAAAGATTTTGGTACTACAAAAATAAACTTATGAAAAATGATAAATTTTTTTATTATATTCTATAGCAAAAAACAATTCCTTTTTTGAAACTGAGACATGAAAAAACGATATTAAAAAATTGATCAAAACATTAAAAATGTATATATGTTTATCCAATAAAAAGTTTCCATTTTTATCTATTTATTTATATACAAAAATATTTGGTAGTTCGAAAAATATTAAGTAAATACACTAATTAAAATTAAAAAAACTGCAAAAAGAAAATAAATTATTTTAGCAAATAGATTAACTTCACCAAAATATATGTTAATAACCGATACTTATACTTGATGGAATCAAGGAGTTCGCATACATGAAAGTTTGACAGAATTTTGTCATATTTAATTAAAATTAAAATAATACAAGTGCTCATTTGTTTAAACAAAATGATACAACTTACTAAAATGTTTAAATTAATAGTAAAAATTAACATTACGCAAGATCAACAATTAATTTCTATGGACTTTAATGAAAGTATTTTAATAAAATTAAACCAAATATTACGAAAAGAAAAAGTAATAATAAATAAGCCGCATAACATAAAATAAAGGTATCAGTTAAAAACAATGCATCATTAAAATTAAATTATTATATTAATTGAATATTGAATTATAGTATTTGAATAGAAACTCAATCTAGGAATCTACAATTTAAGAAATGAAAACAATAAAATTATAATTAATATTTAGCACAAACTAAAATAATAGAATTCCTTTTCTTTAGAAAATATAAAATAATGAAAAAACATGAATATAATGAATATAGTAGATCTATTTTGCTTGTGTGATGCACAGCAAAGAATATATGCTGAAAATAAAAAAAATGAAGGTTAAATTAACAAAGCTTTAAACATCATCAAAAAACGTTTTTTAAAACAGCAAAATACTTTAAATATCATATGCAAAACAGTTATTTTTTTTTAATAGAAAAATTTCTCAATGTTTATGCCTTTAAAAACAAAATTTAATACTTATTTTACAGCATATCAATGATTAATTAGTTAAATAGAAAACAATTTAAATTTAACAATATAAACTTAATAACGCGAATCGCTCACCACTGTCAAAGGTTTCGTGAATACATTCGCAAGCAAGACCATTAAAATTTAAAATAAATTCAGAAATAGAACATGAACTGCCTTTAGACATTTTAATAAATAAACAAAAACTAATTTATTATTTTTGTATAAACATTTGAAAAAATAAACACTATATTTTTTAATTAATTTTTATTTTTTAATTATTATAGCAAATTATTGAAATAACATATTTACTTGTACATTTTTAAAAACTGTAAATTAAAATTCATATACCGAATGTAAAGTGGAGCTTAATTTTTTCGAACCTTCATTACATTTGAAACCGATCCTGTGTGTACACGAGAGAATACAAAAAAATCTATTCAAAATAATTTGGTTTAAAAATATAACAAGAAATTACTTTCTTAATTCAAAAAAGTCTTGAATTCTGAAAAGGACAATTAAAATTCATAATTTATAGAAATGAATTTCAATACGGTATACATAATTAAATATGCATTTACATCGTTTTTGTAATAACAAATAAAGGAAAAGAGTATTCTAAAGAAAAAGTACAAAAATTACTTATCTTTATAAATGTATTTATTTTCATATCTGTTTATTTATAAATGAAGAAGATTAACAAATATGAAAAGTTAATAATTTATTAGCTTAAAAATTAAAATAAGGGACAAGTAGTTTTTATATGCATTCAATTTTCACAGATATTTTATTACAATTTTTCAATTTTAATAAATTATCATATTTTAATGTTAACCGGCATAATGGCAGAGAAAAGATAATTTTATTTGAAAATATGACTACATACTCAATTTTAAACTATAAATACAATAAAGTAATTTAAACATATTTATTCAAAAATTTTTTTTGTTATTCGCATTATAAGAAGGGTTTCCCTTTGGTTTCATATAAAATATAATTGAATTACAATTATGTAAATAAAAAATATTTAATGTTAAAAATTACCGACCAAACAATATACAATATAATTAATAATAAATTTAAAAAACAAATAAAAGCATAAAAATGAAGGTTTGATTAAAATAAATTAGATTTACCAACTCAGCTGTTTATTTTTATGGCCTTAAATTAATGTATTCAATAAAAATAAATAAATAAATTTCTTTAACGAAAAAGCTAATAATTTTATAACCTTTTTAATTTATAACAACCAAAATAATCCTAAATCATCTGCTTAAGTAAACATCATTTATTTCATTTAACCCTGCTTATTTCAATATTTTAAAAATAATAACAATGTAAATCTTAAAAATGTAATTAACAAAAATTAAATAAAATTCCCTAAATAATACCTGGAGGAAATTCTTCACAGAATGCGTGGAGAAAAAAATTTTAGAATTAAAATAAATAACTCAAAAAAAAATTCATTTGTTCCTTTTAATATCAAATAATCAAAAATTCTAAAACTAAAATAAAAAACTAAATTGTAAAGTTAAGTTCTCACAATCTACTAAGTGTTTTGAATTCTAAAGTTAACGTAAGAATTTAAAAATGATATAAAGAAAACAAAAATAAATTTTGAATATTGGTACTACAAAAATAAACAAAAATTTACTTATTTTACAAAATTTGTTCATAACATTAAAAATTTTAGGAAAGAAAACAAAAAAAAGCATTCAATTACGGTATTAGAATAAATTATTATACTACTAAAACAAAAGCTTTTTTATTAGGATTATCCATAAATAATTCAAAAAATGAATAATATTAAAAAAAAAATATATATATATATATACAATAACAATTTGCCAAACTTTTGAATTATAACAAAATAATATTCTGCATAAAAAACAAATAATTTATGAATTTATAAAAATAAAAAACATAAAAACAATTATTGCAAAAAATTATATGCTAATGTGCTTAAATGCCACTCCAAATCTTCGATAAAATGATAAAATCACTAACAGTGGCTTTTCAAACATTTAGTGGCTCTTACTGGAGTGGATGCCGGACATGGTCATGAAGTGAGTTGTTAACGGGTCACAACAAATTTTAATGATTTATTTCATCCATTTCAAATTTTGCAGATCATCAAATATTAATTAATTCGCGCTGGGATGTCATCTCTAAAAAATAAAATAATAATTACAATAATTGAATAAAAATTATTCGATCTGATCTATGCAAAAAAGTACACTTAAACCAATTAAATTCTTTATCTTAAAAGAGTTATTTAAATTTTTAATCTTAATTATTTAAACGATTATTACGAAGAAAATATAATTACAATAAATTTAAATAATATTAATAATTATTTAAATAAAAAATAAATTTAATTATATTTCTACAAAGAATAACAATTCAAAAAAAATTGCTTTAAAGTTATGATAAGATTTAGTTCATCCCCTCCTCCTATCAACAATTAAAAGTATCCTCTCAAACAAAATATTAAAAAAATAAATTAAAAAAATCATTAAAATGTTATTGGAATTATCTTGCTTTGTTAAGTCTTTTCTAACTAAAAATATTTTAGGGACTTTATGCTTATAACAATTATTTTCTTATTTATGTATTTGCTAAAAATGATAGATATTATTAATATATAGAGACGAGATTTTTAGGTACTAAAAATCCTGAAATAAAAATATAAAAAAATTAGATTTAATTAATATGAAATTCATTTAATATACAGTCATGGTCATATGTTTATGGTAGGGTGCTCCCAATTGCTATTTGCTTTGATAAAACTTTTCAATGAAATCTTTTACGCTTAAGTTTTGGTGTTTTTTATAGCATTTTCTGTGGGCTTTCCAAAGGCACCATTATTTTCTCTAGGGAATATTTAGTGACGGAGCAACTTTCGCCTGAGTGTACCACACCCTATTTTTGGGTGGTCATATGTTTATGGTAGATTTGAAAATGACAAATGAATTAATATTTTATGGGCCAAAAATTCTGAAATAATTCATGCTAACATAACTTTTATGCTGGTCAAAAAAGTCTTTCACGCCAACTTGATCAGATCATTCCTTCATGGTGATTTGAAAAGCCAAAAATGGCTTGAAATCGGAAAATTTTCGAAAAAAATCCCTAGGGGGTTGGGAAAATTTTTCTGGAAATTTTGAATAGGCCATTGGAAAGAGCACAAAATTCTCTACAATATGTAAAAGACCTTAAGTCTCTGTGACTTATACCCGCTGAGGTATGGGCACTTTCATAGTGCCCATACCTCAGCGGGTGTAAGTCGTAGACTCAATTTTCAAAAGGCAAGTTGGTAGTAAATTTTGTGCTCTTTCCAATGGGTCTATTCAAAATTTCCAGAAAAATTTTCCCAACCCCCTAGGGATTTTTTTCGAAAATTTTCCGATTTCAAGCCATTTTTGGCTTTTCAAATCACCATGAAGGAATGATCTGATCAAGTTGGCGTGAAAGACTTTTTTGACCAGCATAAAAAGTTATGTTAGCATGAATTATTTCAGAATTTTTGGCCCATAAAATATTAATTCATTTTGTCATTTTCAAATCTACCATAAACATATGACCACTCAAAAATATGGTGTGGTACACTCAGGCGAAAGTTGCTCCGTCACTAAATATTCCCTAGAGAAATAATGGTGCCTTTGGAAAGCCCACAGAAAATGCTATAAAAAACACCAAAACATAAGCGTAAAAGATTTCATTGACAAGTTTTATCAAAGCAAATAGCAATTGGGAGCACCCTACCATAAACATATGACCATGACTGTAGATATTTAAAAGTTTTATAAATTAGCTAAATTTAGAATTTTTAATAATTGATATTTTCTGAATCGCCTTGTTTTACCAGTTAATTTCTTTGTATGTTTAGTTTAATTATTTTGGTGGTATCACAAATATAAAATTAGGAATTTCGATACTGATAAAATATTTTATTGAGTGGTCTAGCGAGTTTTTTTTAAATGATATTTTTAAAAACAATTCTTTTTAAATTTTATTTCAAAAATTCAAAAAGCCTAATGAAGAAATAATAAAAAAATAAAATAAAAAAGGAAAGAACTTTCCCATAACTTCGGTGATGAAATTAATTTATTATAATGATTATATAATTTAAACAAAATTTTATGTTTTTTCTCGTCCAAAAAGAACGGAACGTGTGGGAAAGCTTTATGAATTGAGTAAAAAATTTTTATATGTAGAAAATTCGAATTATGTATAACAATTAAATATTTTCCTATTAAATGTCAAATTTCTTTTTTAATATAAAATTTCTTTTTATTTTTCGCACTCGCATTGTTTTTTTCTTTTTTTAGTTATATTTAATCAGTTTGAAAAAGCTTGTATTTGTGTTTCACTTCAGAATATTTATAACTTATTATTAAATATTTTTACAAAAGAATAAAATGTGTAGATGTAATTTGTTCAAAATAATAAAATTTTCTCAACGTTCATATTTAAAATATTAGATTATAATAAATCTACACAAATGGAAAAAAT
>SIJG01000266.1:0-13251 GCA_023374025.1 Heterodera schachtii
TAACGACATTGAAATAAAAGTAGTTTTTGCTGATGAATTTCACCATTTAATTAAAATCGAATTTTTTTCAAAAAATGATATATCAAAATTAATTTTTGAAATACTAAAACATGATTCTAAGCCTGTTGGTCATTTTTATGGCATTTAATGCCTCTGTTTCACTTTTTACGAAGATTTTTTTCCAAAAAAAATTTATACATATTTTATTTACATAAATCGCAAATTTTCTTACATAAAATTAGCAGCCCTATTGATAAATATAGATGTACTTAGTTGCTCGTTTTTAATTTTTGATCAATGGTTTTAGAACAGCAAATATGAGCAATTTTTGGGAAAAAGATAAAACTATTTTTATTTTTTGTTTGTTAATTTAATTGTTTGGTACGCCATATAAAAATTTAAAGTCTCAAAAAATTTTCCTTGTTATAAAATCCTAAACTGACTTTTATATTATATTAAAATAGCCAATTTTTTTTACCAATTTCACTAAGTGTAAGAAGCAAGAAAAAAATTTCACTTGGTTTGGGACTTCTAAGATAAAACAAAAATTCTCAAATTGAAACAGATCACCTTGCGTCAGCTTACCATCACTAATTTCATTTTTGGGAGTATTTAATTTATTGAAAATTTAAAAAAAATTTTTCATTATTTTGACAGTTCAATCGGGAAATAGTGGTCCGCAAATGTCGATCCGCAAAAGTCGGTTCCGCAAATGTCGCACTACGAAAAGGGTTCGCTCCATAAAATATTAATATCCAGAAATGATTGCAAGTTGAGATTAAAAGAGAGAAAAATGGGTAAAAAATATATAAGAAACAAAATTGTTTACATTAATAAAATTGAATAAAAAAGCAATAAAATGATAATTGCTATTCCAAAGCGTGACCGGAAAATACGTCAGTGGAAAATGCTTCAGTGAAATAAATATTTTAAAATAACTTTCTATAGCTTTACATATTGGAGTATAAAAGAAAAAAATATGCATTTTGCGGAACCTAGGGTTTATACGAAAAATGGAGATGAATGAGTAAATGTTTAAAAAAGTCAATTAATTAATAATAATTTAATATAAACAAAACATTTTTTAATAAGTTACCTGTGCCATCTTTTTATTTAAATTAATTTATTTATCATGATTATGCGATTTTTGCAAGCTGTAATTGACATTTATAAAATAAAAATAAAGAAATAAAAATGCAATTATTAATATAGTATAAGGAAATGAAGCACATCCAAATAAAACAAGCGTAATGAGTATAGGGCACCAAATTAAAATAAAATAATAATTAACATTACAATTTAACATCCAAAAATAAAAAAAAATTTTGAAAAATAAATAAATAAAAATAAATAGTATTTTACTTAAATTGTGGTAAACTTTCATTCATTTAAAATTAAATTTTAAAATGTTACCAAACTAAATTTGTCAACAAAAAAAATAAAATAAAAGTAGCCCAAATCCAATTATTTTTCACCTACCGCGGTAATCCCTTGATAATTAATTACCTCATTTATTTCTGTCGACAATATAATAATTATTAATTCAATATAAAAATTCAAACATTAATAATTAAAAGTTTGTTTGAAATAACTCAAACTATTTTACCTAAAACCAAAATAACATTAAAAATAAAATGTTATTAGAAAATAAAGTTACCTTAATTTTGTATTAAATTTAAATTTGAAATAAAATAAAAACGAAATTTTTATTATTAAAAAAAATTGTTGTTAAAGGGGTAATTTTTATTAATTGATAGATAGTAATCCTTTATGAGTTTTTATAAGAAAAACCTATTGAAACAAATGTAAAAAACTGTTTATAATATTAATTATAAACAAAATTTTTAGCAAATAATGACGACATTTATGGACAACCACCATAAAAAGGAACAATATTTGATGACAAATTAAATTTAAATGTTAATGGTTAATAATTTAAATGATAGGAAAATAAATATAATAAATATTCTAAAATAATTGTAAAATAAATTAATTAAATTATAAGTCATAACAAGATCTTACAAATTAGGCGGAATAAAATAACACAAAAAATAATGATGAAATATAATGAAAAACAAAAAAATATGTGAAAATGTATTCTACATATTCCATTGGATTAGGCTCTATTTCAGTTAACACGACCACAAAAATAGACACGACCAATAATAATTTGAGAAATTTAGTGCGCCACTTTTTGTAGAAACACCCTAAAAGAAAACCAATTTTTGAAATTTACATGCCACAACTTTTTTTAAACACAATGAAATTTTTGAAATTATACAGGCAAATAGAGGATACTTAGGGATTATTAGATTATTATTCATTATCAATTAATTAATTTATTTAATTATTAGAATAACTCTTCCGATCTGAAACGATCCGCCTCCTCCGATCACTCATAACCTATACTTTTGATACATCGCCAACATCGATACTTTTACACTCCGCCACACCGATATCTTTTGGACACTTCTGCACACCGCGGATAAAATTCAGATTTGCTCAATAAATATATAATTAATTAAAAAAATATAAAATAATTTTTGAAAAATTATAAAATAATTTGTTATTCTTTATATTAATTAATTAATTGGAATAAATATTTGAATAATAGTTAGCATATTTAATTTGAAGAATATTTGAATATTATGTTGTTTTAATTTATTATAACTTTTTATTTTTTTAATTTTAAAATTATATTTTATATTTTGAAAAAATGATGAAAAAATTAGAGGATAAACACTGCTAAATTAATTGATTTAAAAATACGATTATAATATTTACTTGGAAAAGAAAAATATTTAAAAAATTCTTTTTCTCTCAAGTTGACATTTTTTTTAATTTTTACTAAGTTTTGGTCAAGATTATTTTCATTAAAGAAAATTTAATAACTATTTTCATATTATATATTAAAGTTTAAATATATAAAAAAAACTTTAAATTATTGAGAAAATCGAAAATTTGTATAAAAACATTTTCATATTCTAATTTATATTTAAATTAAATTTATTTGAATATTATTTTTCTCAATGAGAAAAATTTATTGTTTTCTCATAAATAACAATTGAGACAAAAATATTGAAATTCATGAATCATTCCGCAGATGGAATATTTTTTTTATAATTTTTGTTTATTTAATGATTTTAAAATATTTTCACCTATTTTTTTTTTATTGCTTTGATTACATTTTAAACTGTTTTAATCTTTTTTCATTGAGGGTTTAAAGCTTGATTTTTTTCATTTCATTAAATTATATTTTCTTTATTTAAAATTTTTCATTTTTATTGAATAAATCTAAATTATAATTAAGCAGGCTATTTATAATTTTTTCTATTTGTAACTTTAATTTTTTGTTAATAAATTGGTTACCTTTTTTAGAAAATTTGAAAATTTTATTTACAATTTTTTTTTATTAGTTAATTTGAAGAAATGTGTTATTTTCTTATTTAATTCTTTGTATTATATGATTTAGAAATTTTATTGGTATTTTTCCAATTTGATTAGTTATTAAATTTAAATTAAATTATTTCCTCACTTATGGTCTTTATTTAATAATTTCCAATCGACTAATGCTTTTAATTCTATTTTTTTATGAATTGAGATAATTTACAGCTGTTTGTTAAGCTTTAATTGTTTATTTATAAGAAACAATTCGATTTCTTTCAAAAATTTATTAAGAAAATAATTTGCATTAATTGTTTAGAAAAATAGCTATAAATAAACCGTAATTAATTTTGAAAAATATTAGTTTTTTATAAAAATAACTCTAAAATACTTTTAACTTAATTTAAGTATATTAATGTTATTTTTAATTAACTTAGTTATTATTATAATTGGTTGGTTTTTATTTTTTTATTTATTATTTTTCTAAATGATTTTAATAATATTTTATTACCTGTCGCGGAACAATAATATTTATTTGTATTCCTAAAATTATATGAAATTTAATCTTTCAAATTTTTCGATTTAATATTTTAACTATTTCAAGTTTTATTTTTTGTTATTATTTATTTGATTTCATTATCCTTTAGAATATTTACATAAGTGGGTAAATAAATTTTTTTTTTACTCTGTTGGTTTTTATTTTTATTAATAATAAGTATTTAAGTGTAATATGAGTATATTTAAATAATTAAATGGTTAGAAATGGTTTTTATTTACTCTTTTTTCTCTTTTTTTATGAACATTCCAATATTCAATTTTCAAATATACCATGGTTATTGATTCGCTCATGAAGAAACTAAAATTGTGCAAATTTGTATTATTTTCTAATAATATTGTATTTTGGTTATTAATTTATATTTAATTAAGAATAATTTGATTTGCTTAATATTTTTTCCTTGAATTTGAATTTTTGAAAGATCTTGAATAATCTGAAATAAAAATCAAGTATGAATTTATGTTTACATTTAGTTCCTTTATTTTATTTATTTTTCATCTTTTGAATAATCATTTATATTTTTTATCCTTTTTCATTTTTTTATCTGTGTATTTTTTGATTTTAACATTATATTTCTTTAATTGGACACAGATTCGGTCTTCTGATTGGCTACTATTTTTCACTTTTAGCAAAATTCATTGTTCTTTAGGTAGCTTTTAATCTTCTTGTAATATGTGGAGGATTCATTAATAAAATATGACAATAAGATAATATAATTATTTTTAAAGCATCGATTATGAAAAGTGTGGGAAGCCTTTCAGCAGATTTCATATTAAAAATGATATAATTATTACTTAAAGCAAAAATAAATAAATAGCGAAAGGTCATAAAAATAAATCTGACAATTAAACTTATTGATAATCAAAACAAGGCAATGTGATTATTTAACAAATTATTTTAATTGTTAAAATTAAAGTCATTAATAATATTTAAGTTAATTATATTCTGTGTCTTTTTGTAGTCTATAATAGAGACCGGACGGGATCGGGATCCCGTGGGATTTCTTCGGGATCCCGCGGGATTAAATTCGGGATCCCGACCTCGGGATCCGTCCCGAACGATTTTTTAAATTCATCGGGATTGATCGGGATCGGGATTTCATCGGGATCCCGAACCGGGATCCCTCCCGACCATTTTACCAATCCCGCGGGATCCCGCGGGATTGAAGTCATGATAATTTTTCGAAAAATCTCCATTTTTTAATTAATATCTTGAATTTTAAATTAAAAAATATTGTCATTTGCTAATTTTTCTTAAAAAATCCGTAAAAATCCCAAAAAATTTCCACAGGTCTCCAAAATTCCAATAAAATTTTCAAAGTTTAACGTAAAAGTTGGCCATTTAGTGACTTTTATTTTTTTCAAAAAAGAATTATCAAAAATTTTTTTAATTCCTAAAATATTATTTTAAAACTTTTAGGTAATATTATGACACAACAATTTCTAAGAATTTGTGCAAAAAATTAGATTAGAAATTGTTGTCTACGTATTTTTCCTTCGGTGCATATCTGCAGCGCCGGACTCTAAAATCCTTATTTTCTTGAAAATTTTGCTCAAAATCGCTAAAAAGTTTTGGTTTTTTTGGACAAAATCTGTTAACAAATCGCATCCAAAATTACAAAATTTTTCCCGGCGGCACCTATCGGCACCGCCGGCCTCCACCTTGTTCCCTAAAGTTTTTGAAAAAATCTCAGCAAAAAAATCATAAAAATCTGATTTTTTGGCTCCGATGCACTTAACGATTTGCTAATTTTCCTCAAATTGTTAAAACTGATCATAGGAGGCGAAAATATAAAAATTTATATTAATAAATTGTAAAAAACAATTTAAAGCTATGTTGTTAAATGTTCTAATTTTTGGTCCTAAAATTTGATTTTTAGGCATGATATTCGAATTTTGAAAATTTTCTAAAAACCTGATATAATTCCCATTCCTATTTTTCTTCAATGGAATTGTTCAATTATAAATATTAGATAAGCATTATAACAAAACTTGACACAAAACGTAAAAAAATTGAGTTTTTGCAAATCCAGATAATCCCGCGGGATCCCGAAAAAAATCTTCGGGATTGATCGGGATCGGGATTCGGTCGGGATCCCGAGTCGGGATCCGTCCCGATCGTTTTTACGAAATGTTCGGGATTGATCGGGATCGGGATTCAGTCGGGATCCCGACTCGGGATCCCTCCGACCCCAGTTGTCCGGTCTCTAGTCTATAAGCATTTGTGCGCAGAAAGAATTGCAAATAATATTGTGATGAATTGTTTTTTAGTTAAAATGGATTATTAAGTTCATTATGTTTTAGTTTTAAAATTATTTGTATATAAATGTACAAAACAAAATAATTATAGCAAAAATACATATTTTATATTCTTATTATTAAATTAAAAAATAATATAAATTTTTAAAAATGTTTGCGCGGTAAAAAACAATTATTAGTCACAACTGGAATATAGACATATCGGCATAAATAAAAATTATTTAAATAAATTTAAAAAAAAAATCATTTTTCTTCTGGTATGAATTAAAATGAACAACATATTATTAACAATATTTGTGTTTATTTTTTACAAAAGAAAAGATATATTTTATTCTTGCTAAAACCGCATAAGCAAGAATAAATATTAAACTAAAATTATAAAATAAATTTGATTCTTATGTTTTATCCATTTTTATATTTTAATCTCATCACATTTTTTTGATTCACATTTTTGGAAGAGCGAATAATAATTACTGCTTTTAATATAGTTTAACTTATTCTGTTTTATTGTTAAATAATTAAAATCCATTTATAATTACGTATTTGCGGAAAATAAAAATTAAGAAAGAAATAAAAAATAAAAATTCTTATACATTTTAATAAATTTTATAAAAATATTAAGAATAAAAACCAATTAAAAAACTGAGCAATTCAAATAATAATTAATGAATATATAAACCAAATGAAATGCAAAAAAGGTAATAATGATTTATGAGAATATAAAAAGAGTTTTCAAAAAAAAAATTTCTAAAGCAAAGGATTTTTATGCGTAGGTACCGTAATAACCCTCATAAAATAAATTTAAAAAATAAACAAAGAAAATGAAACAAAAAATCACAGATCAGAAACAAATTATTATAAGAAAGAAGATCATTAATGAAACACAGTAACAAAAGAGGATAAATGAATAAAATTTTAAACCTGAAAATGTTAGAAAATTGTGATAAATTTAATAAAAATAAAATTTAAATAAAGTAATAATCCTGAAAGAAAAAATTATTTAAGGAGCAGCAATAATGAAACGAAATATTGGAAATATAAACATTTTTAAAAGCTCAAATTCTGAAGCAAAAACAAAAAGATACAAAAAAAGAACTGGTAAAAGTCTTTGTAAGCAAGAAAGCTGATTCTTCAAGGAAAATAATGAGTAGATTAAATGATTTGAAATTTGAAAATACGAAAAGATAATATTTAAAATATATTTAAAGCAGCAAATAATTTAAATTCTAAAATAAAATAATAATAATAATGCATAGCAAATCAAATATATAAATTTAAATTACAACTTTAATAAAAAAAAAATAATTCTTTAAAAAGTATAGTCAAAATTTTCATAAATTGTATCTAAATTTATCATTTTAAATATCGACCCATTATTCAGAAAAACAAAATTATTATTTATTTTTTAATAAATTAAATAAAAAACTATGTAGAATTAATAAAATGTTGAAAAAATAGTGAAATTCAAAAACGACAAATATTTATTGATTGGTTGATTAAATAACAATTCGATATTTTAACAGATTAAAAAAAATGTTGATTACGTTGCACTTGGACATGAGAATAAATGCATAATAATATCATTTTTACATTAAATTAAACATTTAAAAAAAGTAAAGTTAAAATTATTTTATATTCGATCTATCAATTTTAAGTATTTGCACATTATTTTGAAAAAAAAGAAATTATAATGATATTTAATGTTCTTATGGAAAATCAAATAACGGCACTGCCGGACCCTAAAAATCTTTAGTTTCTTTAAAATTTCTTTAAATCACAAAATTGTACAATTTTTGGATAAAATATGTTAACAAATTGCACTCAAATTTTCAATATTTTTCCCGGTGGCGCCTATCGTCACCGCCGGCCCCACTCCCAAAAATTCTTTTTGAAAAAAATAATCAAATGAATAAAATTAAATTTGTAATTTCATCACCACGGCTACTTTTTTATATAAAAAAATCGCGAAATATGTAAATAAAATATGTATAAAAAATACTAAAAAGTTTATGACATATGTACTAAAAGCTCCATACATGTACTAAAATATAAATAAAATTTTTTAAATTGTTATTTTTTGGAAAAAATTCCTCGTAAAGGGTGAAATAGGCACAAAATGCAGAAAAATGACCTAAAAAGGCTTAGAAATCACCTTTTAGTATTTTAAAAATTAATTTTTGGTATCTCACTTAGAAAAAACCGATTTTTGAGATTCATTTAAAAAAAAGTTTTTAATTTTTCACAGAAAATTTCTATAAATTCTCAAAAATCCTCTAAATACGTAAAAAAAAATGAAAATATGTACGAATGAAATATTTATCCATCAAAATAAATATGACTAAAAATCAAATCTTTTTTAGATCATAATGGGGACCCGACTTTTAGGGACCCGACATTTGGTGATTCTGACATTTGGGGACTCGATGGAAAAAAACAAACAAAAAAAGCACCAATAAATCATTAAGTTAAAGCCGCAAAATCACTTTATTGTAATTAAAACAAATATTTTCGAGTTTATTTGGATTCAAATTAAATTACGATTTTTTGTGAAAGTTTTTCGGCGTGAAGTAGTTAGTGAAAATAGTAATCAAAAATGAGAGAAAAAGAAATGCAAGTTTTTCATTGCCCCAAAAAAATGAAATTTTTAATTTAATCATGAGAGAAAAAGTAAATTTATTTCATTCATTATATCCGAGAAGTAACTAAGCAAAATGAAAAACTTTTCGAATTTCCAAAATTTATTTTTCCAAAAAATCAAAATTTAAAAAGGCTTAAAATTGAATAGAAATAATAATTAATTTATTTATTTTTGCAAATGACTAAAAGAAATTACTTTCAACTAGCATCATTAAAAATAAAGCACTCATAAAAAGAGAACGACAAAGGACACCATTTGTTCACTAAAATAAATAAAATGGGCAAAAAAATAAAAGAATATTTGAATACATTTGATAATTCAAATATGCAACTAACAAAACCGAAATCAAAAAGATAAAGTTTAAAACAAAAAAAAACGAAATTATAATCATGATATAACCAAAAAAGGAACGTTAACATTTAAAAAAATTAATTAAAAAATAAACAAATTTTAAGAACCAAAATTTAATACAATTTTTTAAGAGGTGACGGAACATTTGCGCCCCTACATTTGCGCCCCGAACATTTGCGCCCCTACATTTGCGCCCCGAACATTTGCGCCCCTACATTTGCGCCCCTACATTTGCGCCCCTACATTTGCGCCCCTACATTTGCGCCCCAAACATTTGCGCCCCTACATTTGCGCCGCAAACATTTGCGCCCCGATTGCGAATAAAAAATTTATTCATGAAATTGCCTTTCCCAAGGGATAATGGGAGTGATTTATTAATTAAAACATCCAAATAACTCGTTTCTTTCTCCTTTGACCGCATAAAGCATCAAAAAACCAAGACCCGTCTTTGAATTTTTCACTTTTTGTGTCTCCATGTTTTTGGTTTATTAAGAAATATGATCATGCTTTATTTGTGCTAGAAACATAGAATATGCATGATTTTGTCCTTGATAATATAGGACTCACTAATAATGGCCTGAAAGGCTTTCACCCCAGTTTCAACAAGCGATTTTCGGCTCTTAATCAATCTTTGGCAACGTAATTTAAGATAAAAATACCAAAGCAGAAAACAATTAAAGGATTATTAGTCGAATCAAAAATGAAGATGAGAACCAAGAAATCGGATGAGACCCCATGAACTTGATCCAATAGGCCTATTACTGAAGTATCTCGTTCTAAAAAATATCTTGAAAACGGCTGAGCAATTCAAGACTTGGTTGTCCGTTTTGACGAGCAAGATCCAAATGATCGCAATCAACAGCATTGTTATGATCTCTCCACGCAATTTCATTTCGTCTGACACCGAAAGGAATTGATAATTGGATGGAAGAAACAAAAAATCATATTAATTCCCCGTTAGCCTTGGGAAAGGCAATTTTATGAATAAATTTTTTTAATTCTAAATCGGGGCGCAAATGTAAGGGGCGCAAATGTTCGGGGCGCAAAAGTAGAGGCGCAAATGTAAGGGCGCAAATGTAGGGGCGCAAAAGTAGGGGCGCAAATGTAGGGGCGCAAATGTTCGGGGCGCAAATGTAGGGGCGCAAATGTTGCAGCACCTTTTAAGAACAATTTCGTACCTTATTTCGTTTATACTTTAATATACCTAATTCATTTGCGTGATCATTCATTATTTTTTAATCATTTTTTGGTATTTTTCATTTTAATTAATAATATGATCGCTTGCAGAATACCATAAAATTTTATATTTTGACATAAAAAATATTTTTAAGTCATAAATTAATTTAAAATCATTCTATTTTTTAAATAGTTTTGCTAAAAAATGATTTTTCTGAAAATTTTCCAGGCTTTAGAGGTAAAAAAGGCTAATTTAGCTGATGGGGGCCGTTCTAATAGAGGATTTTGAAAAAGTGCTCAAATATGCACATAAAATATGCACGAATGCCAAAATATGCACAAATATGCAAAATATGCATATGGAAAATCATCATAGAAGCTTCGAACCGAGCTAAAAACATGTTTTTCGTACGTTTCAGGCCTCCCACAGTTCAGGAAAAAAATATGCATGTGCATATAATTCCCAACCCTATTGATGACAGTTCCTCTTATATGAGGAAAATGATTCAGAAAAGAACAATAATTTAAATGACAATAATATTTGTATAATTATACTATCCGATGATTTATTATGTGAGAATTTTTTTATATTCATTTTCAAGAGAATAGTTAATTTTAATATAGCATAAATTATTTTATGCGATTAGAACAAACAAAATTTGCTTTTCTCCTTATTATTGATAATAAAATTTTAAAACATTTCAATCATATCAAATTTATTCATTTTATTTTGGGCACCAGTTTATTTTTACTTAAAGGAAAATCCGTTTAATGTTGCCAGGAGCTGTCGCGCAGTTATTAAGAAACCCAAAACGGAGCAAATTTTCAATAAAAAATTTTATGTTTTATTGATTTTAACATTATTTGAGCCAAAAATTGAGCCAAGTGCTCTTTAGCCTTACAAAAATCGAAAAGATTTTCTAGCATCTAAAAAATTTATTAAGAAAAAGCTCCAAAAATTTTGAGTTGACTTTTTTGAAATTTCATATTATAACTTTTTTGATAATTGTCTAATGCAATAGCTTAGAAATAGCTTTAAAAATGTAAATATTTGTAATGATGCCAAGATTGTTAGATTCGGTCAACAATGAAAATCTTATGGTACCTTTTACTATAACGAATTGCAGAAAATATACAAAATGATGAAACAAACATTCATAAAAGATTCAAACATTGCTTATATCACAATAGGGCAGATAAAACGCATTGTTTATGCCTCTGGAAAAATAATTATTTATTAGTAATTGTATAAAAGGCTAATAAATCTTTTTGCGATTTCGTTATTTATTGTTTTATTTAAAATTTCGAGAATTATTGAAAATTATTTTCACTTTAAAATTTTTTTATTGTATATTAATTTAGTTTTTTATGTCAATTTTTGTAAAGATGTATTTAGAAATTTTATCGTTCATTTATCTATGTAGGATTATATTTATTAAATATATATTTTATTTTCTTTACTTACAAATTGATCACTTGACCGGTAAAATGGTCGTTTCTCGATAGAATTAATAACAAGAAAAACGTCTTTGTATAGCTTTAAATTTAAAATTGTTCTTTTCATGGAATAGATTTAGTTATTATTATTGTTTTAATGTAAATTTATAATAATAATCTTTTTTAGTTTCCAATCAATTATTATAGGAGATATTAAATTTTCGGACTGGATTTTTATTTATAATTTAAGAGTTATTATCACCCTCATTGATTGGAAATTTTTAAAATTTATTACCTATTAGTATTTTATTAAAGTAGGAAATTTGACTGAATTAGAAACAATAATTAACGGTTTTTTCATTTCTATTCATTCTTTAATTTTTATCTAATTCTTTTTACTTTTAATTTCAAAATGAATCTCAACTGATGTTACGTTCGGCTTCATTTATCAAAGGCAGACATTTAGTTTATAGTTTTTCCCTCCATTTTTCTTTCTTTTGTATTTTTCAAAAAATTTAATTTATTTGAAAATTTTATGTTTTATGTCCTTTTGCTTTTTATTATAAATTATAATTTTTCTTTGAAACTTGTCGAGAGTGAAATCTGTCTGTCCTTTACATCTTTTTCAAAAGCTAACAATTGTAATTTAATTTGTAAATTGTTTTCTTTAATTATCTCTTCATCCTCATTTAAAAGTTACGAATTTTTTTATCTAGTTAAACTATTTATTTTTATTAAAATATAATTTTTTTGAATTTGTCACATAATTCGTTTTTTAATTTTTAATTAGTTGTAAATATTTTTTATACTATGTATTTTATCTTTAAATTGTTTTTTGGGTCTATTTCTTTATATTTATTCAATTCTTCTTGATTATCACATATTGAACGTTAGAATTTTTTAATTCTGGTTAAGCTCTTTACATTTATTAAAATGTAAATTTTCTAAATTATGCCAGAAAGTAAAAAAAAAGTTGTATTGGATATGCTTATTTCTTCATTCAACTATTTTAGAATAATAATAAATATTACAAAATTATCAAAGCCTAATTTAATTCTAATTTTTCATTATGCATTGTATTATTTCTATTTTTTAATTGACACCAAAGGCTGAAAGGTAGAATGGGGCATTGGATCAAACAAAAAAAATTTATTTATCAAATTCTTTAATTTAAGTTTTTCCTTATTTTCAACCTTTCAATTTGGATTATGTGTTATGGTTAAGCTAATTTAATATAAATTTCTTATTTTTTCAAAATAGTACATATGTATAATATTGGATTGTTATATATATATTTGCATTTTGCAATTTTCCATTTAATTTAATGTCTCGCTGATCCCCTATTTGCTCTGCCAATGCATGCTAAATTTTCATTTTGGCTTATAGCTCTGTGATTCTTTTGGAATCTATTAATTTTTTTATTTCGGGAATTGTATATCCTTAAGTATTAA
>SIJG01000266.1:15475-26113 GCA_023374025.1 Heterodera schachtii
ACACCATTTTCATAAATAAAACCGACATAAAATGTAAAACAATAACGAAATGACATCAACGACATGTGTAAATTGCATTAGATTAAATGCATAATTCAAAACCAGACCAAAAACAAAACCGAATCGAAACAATTCTTTTCATAATCATTATACTTTTATAACAAAATCTTTCATATCCATATACAAATCAATTTAAAGACTTAATCAAAAAAAAATAAAAATAAAATTTAACAGCAAATAAAAAAGATTTTAAAAGACTGCTTTTTGCAAAAACTGACAAAACAAAAATGAAAAAAAGCAAATTACTTTTCTTTTTTTTCAAACACATTTTGAACGCAAAATAATAACAAAACGCCACACAAATTCAAACACGGACACATACACACAGATAACTTATATATAGGATGTCTGGAGATAAATTGTTCTTTAATTATAAAAATGATTAATTTTATTAAGTTTTTGTCTATTTCAATAAACATCGGTTGAATTCTGTTTTCTCGATTATCAATTCAGAATTTTGTTTTATTAATTTAGGTTATATAATATAATGAAGTATTTTGTTAGAGAAAGAAAAATTTGTGATATCATTTCTGGATTTTTAATAAATATAATCCCATCCCTAGTCATGTGAGAATATGTAATTATTTTTTTTCAGATATTTCCTACGCAAAAAACGGCTGAACTTCCATTTTATTGGTTATAATAGTTTTTTTTATATTAATATTTTTTTTTATTTGTGTATCAAAATAAATAAAGCTATATATTTATTTCATATGATTATTTCATTATTTCAACAATTTATTACTGATCAGTTTTTATTTTTAGACAATTTAAACCTATTGAAATTTTGATTGTATTATATAATCTTCTTAAATTATCAAAAATCAATTCAAGTAAAATAAAAAATATAGCAAAATTTCACAGCTTATTAGAAAAAAGTCAATACAACATTGCAACTTAAACTTTTTAAATGAAAAAATGCTAAGTCTACAAATAAAATATTTAATAAAAATTTGAATAATAATTGTAAAGAAAAACCCAAAATTTATTTAAATTATTAAAATATAATTTAAATAAAGGAAATGAACGGTGTTAAAAAACTTTCTCATAACAAAACTATTTAATTTTTATTGATAAGATTTTCAAATCTGATTATTTGAATAAATTATAAACTAATCACCATTATTATAAATTCTAACTGTCAAATATTTAATAAAACAATTAAAATAAAAGTTAAAATAATAATAATAATAGTATAATAATTTGTTTTAAAAAAATAATAATCCGCCAAAAAAGGATTATAAAGTTTGTTTTTTAATCTTTTAACTATTTTAGAAAATGTAATTATTTCTAAACAAAATTAAATATATTAATGAAGCCCAAAAACGAAGACGTGCCAAATCTTCATAATTTATGGTCGTGTTCGCAAGCAAAAGGTATTTTTGTGGGAGATCATGAAAAGGAAAACAAGATAAATGAATAATAAAATAATAAAAATTAAGGATGACATATAAAAGCAGATAGATTATTTAACTATATAAAAATAAAAGAATATATAAATCTTTAAAAATAACTTTATTAAAAATTGATATAAGAAACAGTAAAAAAGAAAACAAGTAAAAATAATAAATTTAGAAGAATTTGCATTATGTTCTTCAATCTTTTTAAAAAAAAAAAATTATTTTTTCTTGAAAGAACGAGTTGCTATTTTTTCAAACAATAAAAAACTTGTCCCAATTATAAAAAGGAAAAAATTAATTAAGTCATTAAAAGAAATTTTTTAAAATTCATAATGACAAATGGTAACTGAGCAAGAAATAATTTATTAAAGCAAATAATTCAAAGTTTTATCATAAATTACAAAATTTAAACCGTTAATAACATAATCGACAATAACAAAAACCATAAGAAGAAATTTATTTAAATAGATTATAATTATTGTTTTTAACAGTAAAATATGTTTTTTGTAAATCTGTTCTAATTATTTAATAAAATTTAAAAATTAGTTATTACTTGGAATAAGAATTTTAATATGAAAGAAAATTCGGAATAAATAAATTTATAAATTATGTTACTAATAACAAAAAAAAACCGAAAGTAATTTATCTTGACAGAAAAAAAGGTTTACCCTAAAGCTAGACAATCATAAAACAAGAAAAATTATTGAAAAAATATTTTAAAATAATATTTAATTTAATAAATAAAAATTGGAGAAGTTGTTAAATGGGAAAACTTAATTAGCAAAAAACAGACTTTATTAATGCATAACGAATAAATAAAATGCATAATAAAATGTAATTCCGAAATGGGGGCAATTATGTTAAAATGATTAAATCCATTTGCATATTATTTCAAAATTAAAAGCAACTTAATCTTGGGGAAAAGTAACAAAAAATAGTAAAATTAATTTCTTTTCAATAAAGAAAAATGACAAATCAGTCAAAATTAAATTTTTAATAATAAAAAAATTGTTAGAAATTTAACTGAAATTATTTTAATTTGATCGAGCTATAAAGGATTAAAATAATATTAAAAATAAAAAATTGTTCAAGCAAAATTGAATTTATACTCATAAAAGATATTCTTTATGAAAATAAAAAACATTAATTTTTATTGCAAATTCATGTAACAACAAAATATATTTTATTAAAAATAATAAAAACGTATGAAAAATTAAAAAATTAAAATGAATGCAGAAAAATAAATTAATTAATGATAAAAAAATAAATCCCACAAAAATTGTATATTATAGTTGAAATGAATACAAAAAATCATTAATTAGAGCATATTAAAAGAATAGTAACTACTGATTAAAGACTAAAAGTTAAGGTAAAATCATATATAATTATTAATTAATATAAAAAAAAATTCAATATTGAATTAAAGATTAATCTTATGCATAAAATAATGGAAGCAGCTTTTAAATATATTAAAAAAATTCTTTTCTTAAAAATTATCAGGAAAAACAATAATTAAATTTTTTGTTATTGTTCTCTAATTTTATTAAAATAGACTCCCCGGTAAAGGTGTTGTTGCTTTACAACTTTTTTTTTTTGATCGAAAAAGCTAATTAGGTTATCCAATATTTAGATTTTTATATAAAATTCTTTATTATTTTTTTTTTTTGGTGTTTATCATTTTTTTGAAATTCTTTTGAATCGTTTATTAATTTATTTTCTTGTATTTAATTTTGCAGTCTTTGGCAAAGATAGTTTAATTTATTTTATTTTTCTAATTATAAATTTTATATTTATTTCCTCATCTGTGAATTTTCAATAATAATGTAAATACAATAAATAATTAAAATATTTTTAAGATAAATGTTATAGAAAAGATTAAAACTATAATTTTTGGATTTAAAATTTAATTTTTTAGTAATTACGAAAATATTTGTTCGTTTTTTCGCTACGTCGATATTAAAATTAATAATAAATGATATAACTTTTAATATCAATTTATATAAATTTAAAAGAGAACGGAAATTGAATTTTTAGATTTATTAATGAGTTATTTAAATAAATTTCTTATATTTAAAAGTTTTAAAACAATTATTAAATTTTTAAATATTACAAATAATGCAAAAATATACCAAATAGTCAAACAATGGACAACACGGTTCCTAACCACTAAGACAAGAGATTTATTTGAAATGGTAAAAATTATTATTTTGAATAGTTGTTTAATTGGTAATTGAAAAAGTGATTAAAAAAGAAAATATATTTAATATTATTATTTTATTTTAAACATAAAATATTAGTAAAAAAAAAATAACATTATAGGAAACCTAATTTAATTATCTTAGTAAAATTAAAACTTTAGTTATTAATTTAAAATTGATTAAAATAAAATAAAATTAAGAATACAAATTTCATTACTTGTATGGAAATAATAACTCACAGAAATTATTTCAAAAAATAAGAAAATTTTCATTAAAGCAACCTATAAAAAACTAAGGGATTTTAATAATCTATTTGATTTTGATATATTTGAATTATTAGTATTCAGCAATACTTTTAACTCAAAAAATAATATTAAAAATATGATAAATTTAAAAAATTCTATCCATAAAATTTGATAATTTAAATTTAAAGAAATAATATAATATAAATAAAAAATGAACTTAATATTCATAATATTGAATTAAGTAAAAAAATTTAATATAACATACTTTAATGATCATAATGATGATCATCAATCCAAAAAATTAAATAAATAAAAAAATAATAAAAATTGAAAGATTATCAAAAAATGATTTTTGGGAATTTCTTGCATATTTTCCTTTTTTACTTTTTTGGGGTTTTTAATAAATTTAGTACAAAATGCTTACGAAGTAGGTCTAGAGAGCTTTTTTTTGCACAAGAAATATGACCATCAATTTAAAATAACTTTATTACTTTATTCATTATAAATGAAATATTTATTTTAAACGATATATATCAAATCAATTATGAAAATTCTAAAGAATTATTAATATTTAATGAAAAATATTTTGCTAACTAAAAAGAAGCTCAATAAAAAATGCATTTAAAAAATAAAAGATTATTAATTAAAAAATGAAATTGTTTTTAAAAAAACAAATGTGACTTTTCTCACATAATAACATCAAGAGTTTATTTTTAAAAAAAGCTATTATAATAATTGCATCAATTTAGAAAATCTAAAGTAAATAACACTGATGATGAAACTCATTCGTCTTTTGCACAAGAAATATGACCACAAATTTTTAAACCAAGCTTAAAACATTTAAAAACGAAAAATTATAAAAGCCCAAAATAGTATTAAATTTAAATGATTTATGAAATAAATTAATAAATAATTCTAACAATGTAAAAATTAAAATAAATAAAAAATCACCCAAGATATGAAGTTATTAAATACGACCTTATCTTTAACACACGCTGCATCACCCTCGAATACAGCGATTAGGTAAATAAAAATTTTTAATTTTTTAAATGTTTTATCAACACAAAATAAATAAACGATTGAATTAAGAAGTTAAATAATCGATTTTGTCAGAATGGAAAGACAGGCCATGAGAAAGATCAAGGATAATTAACCAAAATTGAAAATCTTGTTAAAACAATGCTATTCTGTCCAATTACTATTATTTTTTTATTAAATATGAAATTCATTATTACTAATAAGAGAAAAAATTTAATAATTAATTAATTTTTTAAAAATTTTTATGCTCTTTTAGATAATATTAAAAAAATTATCTTAAACAAACAAAAAAGAACACATTGAAAAAATGCATATATTAATATAGAAAATGCTTCTGCATTGGTGAGAGATAAAACGATTTTTTATTTATAAATAACAATACTAATTATATGTATAATAAACTAATATATTATAAATATCATCATTAAATTTTCAATATTTAGATTTATTTTATAAATATTTATTTAAATACAAATCTATTAATTGTAAGTATACGCTATCCAATCTGAAAATGTGAATTTGCCGATACATGAAATAAACAGTAAACCAAAAAACAAAATGGAACGACAGGCCATGAGAAATATCAAGGATAATTAACGAAAATTGAAAATATTATTTTATTAAATAAATGAATATTTGAAAAAATAATATATAATCATATAAATTGCTATTCGAGAATTTAAACTTACATATTTAATATATTGAATTCCGGCAATAAAATATCCAAATATATGCATTAAGGTCAAAATTCCAAAATATATATAAATAAGTGGAGATAGATATTAAAAATTTTTTAATCGCTTTAAAATATTGACAAATTAATTATACATTTTGGTAGCAAATAAACAATAAAAATTTAATTATTAAATGACAATACAAAAATTAATGTTTTCTTTATTTAAATGTTTTTATAGCATTTAAATGAGTCTTGCCATTTTAATCTTTGAACAAAGATGCAATTTCTTATAAGTTCATCATTGTTGCCATGAAATTTGATTTTAAGGATAAATGTATTTCTTAAGAAATAAATTCATTAATTCAATTTATATTTTATACTTTTATAAATGAAAATCACAATAAATTCTTAAATAATAAGTTAAAAATTGTCAACAATTTATTTAAGATAAATAAATTAATGATAAAACATTAAATAAACTTAGTGCTAAAACATTAAATAAACTAATTTTGAAATGAACCACGACTTATAAAGAACGTAAGCAATGTACCGAGGAATTACAACATTAATAAAACACATAAATAATTTTAATAATTTAGAGCCAAGAAATAAATTGAAAATTTTCGCAATTAAATAATTTTCTCTTCAAAGAATCATCTTGAATGAAAGTAAATTAATCAAAATTACGCCTTATTTTCATAATACTATTGGTCTTGGCATCTTAGGTACATGTAATTGAATTCAATAAAACAAATAGAGCTAAATATTATAAACATATCGGCATAAATAGATACAATATCCAATATCAATAAATTTTATAAAAATTACAATAGAAAAAATATTAAGCAATGATTTAATTAAAAAATTTATTGTTACTACAATATGTTAATCATTAAGAAAAAAGTTTAAAACAAAATTAACCCAAAAAAACAAAATTAATTTAATTTCACAAGCACATATATATTTTTGTAAAAATACAAAAAAAAAAAAATTAAACAATCAACTAAGTGCGGGGAATTAATTTAAGAATAATAAATAAAGTGGGTCATTTTGGTTCACGATTGGTTTTTTACCAATACATGAATTTTGTTAACATAGAATAGCATCATCAATTTTATCTATAAATTTTTTTTTAATTTCAATTATTTTAATTAATTATTTAAAGTTAAATTTTCCGTTGAGAGGATTGCTATGGTCTTGAGCCAATTTTGATAACTTAAAAACAATCAGAAAAACACAAAAAAAAACATAAATAAAAATGAGCTGACGAGAGAAAGTATTTTAAATCAGTATTGAAAAAGATTAAATAAAAAATATAATATTTTAATAAGTAATTCTGAATTAAATTTTTTAATGATTTTTAAATACATTATTATTTTGGGGCTTCTAATTTTAGTGAAAATTTCATCCTCATAATTTTTCGAGAAGTGATTAGAGGTGCAGTAAGAAGCTGTTTTAAAGCATGGCTAAATAAAATATTATAAAAAGCAAATTTTTATGTCAAATTGTTGATTATTTAACTTGGCCAAATTTATATATATTGAATAATATAAAACAATGCACAATCAAATTTATTGAATTTTAATTAATTAGTATGCATATTAAAAACCACTTTGCTGTGAACAAAATATTGTAAATTTATTTTTTCGTATGTAAAAATAAATTTATGTATGTGATAAGACAAAATTAAAATCTACTAAAATAATAATTATTATAAATAAATTTAAATTATTGAATAAAAAGGGATTTGGAGTCGCATATTAAAAGTATTATTGATTTTATATGAGTAAAAAATATTGTTTTAAGTTTGAATAATTATTAAGATGAAGGGTTGAAAATCTATAGAAGAAAACGTTAGCATAAATTAAACTCACTATTTGCAATTTCAATTATTCAAAATAAATTAAAATTCAGTTAAAATGATATTGTAAAAGGCGAAAATGCTGGAATAATTTAAAATCATATTGGCATAATGATAATAAAATACAAAATATCAAATATCTTATTTATAACACGAAAGATTCATAAAAAAATGAAGATATGATATAATTGTATTAAGAAAAAGCAAATTAGTTTTTTACTGAGACACAAGACAACTTCTAACTTACCCGGAATGGTACAACGATACATGAGAGAACACAAGTGGGAATTCATTAGTTGATAATGATATATCCATATAAATAGATAAAAATTAATACCCATCAAAATATTCGTGTTGTAAAGAGACGATTAACTTTATTGATAAATGTATTTTCAATATAAAACCTTCTAACAAAATAAAAATTCTAAATTTATTTTTGTTTTTCAAAATTATATTTATAACGCATTTTAAATGAATCAAAATAAATGTAACGGAATATTCACCACTTAAATAAAAGCAATTATTTTATGTCACACAAAATTTAAATATAAGAAAGCTATTTAAAATTATGCTTAAATAAAATAATATCAAAAACAACAATTCATTTTTATGTCAAATTGTTGATTATGAACCTGGAAAAACTTATTTAAATAATAAATAACTATAATAAAATAATCATTATAACAATAATGAAACAAAATTTTGTGCATGTAACTAAAAATACTAATTCTGAGAAGAAGCAATGACGATATTGATGGAATATATACAGAATTTTTAAAACATTAATTCTTTATAAAACAATTAAATTCTAAATAAATTAAAGAATTATAAACACGAGAAGGACAATTAAAAGGTTTCGATGGTTTGCGAGGCCAATAGGTTAGTGCTTATTTTACATCATTTTTTTCATTTAAATGTAAAAAAAAAAATTTCACCATTTTAAATAAATTTGTTGGTGCTAGATATTCTATCTTTATAATTTATTCTCTTAAACGAAATAATATTATTTAATTATTATAAATAATATTTTTATTTCATATTCCTTGACATTATGTTGATTGAAAATAAGCAAATAATGAATGCAATTCAAAAAATTCTATTAATTGTTTACTAATTATTATTTTTTAAATAGTCTAATTTTAAAAAGTCATTTTAATAAGTTTTTATTTTTTTAATTATTTTATAAATATTAATTAATTAAGTTAAAAATTTTTTTTGTGATTGTTGAATTTTTTCTTCATTTTTTATATTTTTTAAACATTGTGATAAAAGTATCGATGTGGGCGAAGTGACCAAATTATCAAAAGGTAATAAATATTTCACTAGTAATGCCATTAATAAAAAATCTGAAAAATGCCAGAGAATTATTGAATTTTGCTTGAAATAGAAAAATAATAGAATAAAATGTCATGGAACATGAAACCAAAGATGTGTTGATAAAAAAGGTATCTCGTGAAAAAGAATAATTAATTTCTCTAATTAATTGTAAACAAAGTTAAAAGTATCCTTAACAATTTTCAATTTAATATGAACCAAAATAATTAATGCGGAAGAAAATGTCAATTTTAATTAATTAAGGAAAAATGCAAATAATTTAATGTAAATATTAAAACTATTCATTAAACTTCTAACTATTAATATAAATATTATTTTGCTTATTTATCTTATATATTTTTACTTACTAAATTATAATGAAATTAACAAATTAATTATAAATAGTATAAAAAATAAACAAAATAATAAATAAATTAAATTATTTTATAAAATAAACATATAATTCCATGAATACCTACCTCACTCCCTAGAGCACATAATGTTTATGGGAAGCATGAGAAAAAACACAAATTGGATCTGAAAATTTTATAATATTCAATTATCTTTACTATAAATAAATAAATACACAAATTAACCATTAAATTTTAAACAGTATGACACTATTGTAATTTATAAAAATATAAAATTAATCTTTCATGGTTATTCATCATTTAAAACAAAATTAATTTAAAATAAAATTTAAATTTTTTCCGAAGAAATAATTAATTCAAATTTTAATATTAATTTTAGAATAAAATGTTTATGATTTACTTACCCGTGGGCTCGTCCAAATCGATTGGCAGAAACGGACAAAAAGATACGGGAATATCAAGTTTAAATTGAAAAATAAGAAATAAATTATTATTCTTATGCGAATCGAATGGCTGGCGGCTATCTGAGATAACTTAAGCCATATACTTAAGAGTGACTACCGATTTAATATGTTGATTGCGCGCAGCGAACTCCATTTTGGAAAAAACAATTATAGAAAATATTAACATAAATGTCATTAGAAATACAAATAGAAAAATAAAATAAAAGCAGGAATATAAAACTCTGAGCACTTTCATTAAAATATTATAACAATAATATATTACCAGAAATATATAATATTGAAAAATGAGCACCATTTTATTTGCATATCAAACAGGACTAATTTTTGACATTGAGTAAAATTTCAAAAAATAAGGTAAAATGGGGATTCGACCGTGCCAAATAGAAGCCGCAGAGAAAATTTCTTAAATTTTATGTATTTGTTAAAAATTGAATATATTTTTATAACCCAATATACAAGTAACTAAGTTAAATTCAAACAAAATGATAATTAACAAATTCATTTAATTTTTAAAATAAGTTTTAAGAATCATTATAATTTGGCCATTTATTGTCAGTTTAAATGAACAACAATATTTTCAATAAATTTACTAAGGTTATTTAAATAAATTTAATCGTAAAGAGGTTGGAATAAAAATACAGTATAATTAGGAATGTCACTGAACAAATTACACTGGAAATGATACATGAGAGAACACGAGTGCTTAAACACAAAAATATAAAAATAGTGGAAATCATAAATTAATAGTGGAAATCATACCATACAAATAAATAAAATTAATAACTATTAGAGATTACGAAATATAATCCATACAAAATATTGTTATTTTAAAATAAAAGTACAGTAAAGTGATCGAAGTAAAAATTTTTAAATTAATGGTCTTTGTTGGTTGCGAAATATGTAATTTAAACAAAACAAAATAAATTTAAAACGATTTTCGTACCAAAAATTTTATGTACCCTTGACTTTTTTCATCAAAAAATTAAATTCATAAAAATAAATAAATATATT
>SIJG01000266.1:39771-52035 GCA_023374025.1 Heterodera schachtii
AAGAATTTTCAAAGTAAAAATTTTTAAGATTTTTTTTCTTAAAAAATTCAGCTTGATATTTTTTTTAATTATTCCCACCGGTGCTATGTCTCGGCTGTATTTTGGAGTGTACCGTTGGTATGGATTAACCAAGCAAAGAAGGGGTATGACCAAAGAGAATGAAAAACTGGTATTGATTGCATGTTTAACTGCAAAAAATTACATTTGTTCAAAATTTTTGCCGTTGGGCCATTTTTGATTAAAAATTCATCCCAAATTCCTCTTAAAATGCCCACCATTTTCCAGCCGTGTGGGCATGCCCAAACTTGCGTAGCTGCGGTTCCATGGCGCCGTGCAAGTGCAATTCCGCTGGCAGTAGGCCGGTCAGCAGCGAAATGTCCGCCGAAGCGACGGCGCCCGCCTTTTCAAACTCCGCCTCGGTGTGCTCATTGAAAAACCTTTGAAAATTTTTAGAATTTTTTTTTAATTTCAATCGCATTGTGAGTGAAAAACATTCCATTCGCCGAGCCGAAATTGGAAAATTTTGTTTTTAATTGAAATTAATTAAAAAAAGGCCACCAAAGTAAAAAAAAAGATTACAAAGTTTTCAATTTTAAAAATTGGGACGGAAAAGCAAATAAAAAGGAACACAAGGGGGGAGCTTAGAATTCGTAAACCCTTTAAAAAAAATTCCATCAAAATGGTTCCCCTACATTTTCGCCTATGTCCAAATCGGGTTCAAACTTACATTTTCTCAATTTCAGATAGACTAAACAACATTTAAATAAAGTTGTGTTCCCAATAAGCCAAAAGAACAAGCCTTTTTAAATTGAATTCTGTTGAAAAACTCTAAGCTTGAAAAATGTAGGTTTTAGCCCGATTTTGGACATAGGCGCAAATGTTTAGTCATGACCAAAATGCGCCGCCGGCAAAAAGAAAAAATTTACAAAAAAATTAAATTTTTTCCCGCCGACCTTTGCACTTCGTTCGCCTTCACATTGCTGAACGTCCGTCCGCTTTGGCATCTCTCAAAAGTGCGCTCACTTTGTGCAATTCACTCGCCTTAATTGGGATGCATTTTTTTTCAATTTCAATTTACATCTGTCAGAGGGTGGGGGGGGAAATTCATATTATTTTTTACCATTCAAAAAACACTCTTTTTGTTAGCAAATTCGAAGTTATTGCCAAATTTGAAAATGATCCTTAAGAGAAAGTCGGATTTTTTTTGGAGTAATTTAATTTTAAATTAATTCCCTCACAATTTAGCATGCGTTCAACCCAAAAAAAATCAAAATCTTTCTGAGCACAAATTTCGGGTTTATTTCACTCTCCAACCTGTTTGTCATGTGCCGATTTGCCCAACGCCACGGCCACCAAATGTTAATGGCGAAGAAAATCCGAGAAATCTGCTTGAACTGTTGGTGGACCTTTGTGAAAAAAAAAAAAAAAAATTCGTTTTTTCGATTTTCAAAAAAACTGTAAATATTTAAAAAGCGTCTTTCATGGGGTAGCACAAAATCAACGAATTCCACCGCACAAACGGCATTCGAAACTTGAGTGCTTTTCAACAAATATGGCATTTACGAAAAGGAAGACAATTGGACGACAGCCCAGGGTTTTTTAAGCATAAATCTTTCCATAGATGTCCAATTGTGGTTTTCCGAATAAAAAAAACTGATTTTCCAAAACGATATTTCATTTTTAATTTTATAGTTAAATAAAAAGCAACATTAGCACTATCAAAGATAATAAATAATGGTTCAATTAAGATAACTATAAAAGTAGAAATACACAAAAAATCGTGGAATGTCGCCAAATTGTCCCATTCCCCAAAAAAGTGGCATTTATGCCCGTCCGTCCCAAATAATTTATGGAAAAAATGCAATTTTTTTCAAAATTTACCTCCATCAGCCTCGCAGAGCGCAAATTCTCCGTAGAGAAGACAAAAAAAGTTTGTACTGCTCAACGCATTCTCTGACCTGAAATTTTATTGGAATTTAAAAAAAAAAAATTTTTTTTCCTCGCCTCTTTCAAAATGTTCTCTTTGCCTTCGCGGCTCTTCTTCTTCACTTTCGTGAGAGAACTGAAAGAAGAAAAATATTGAAATAATTATCGACAAATTTGGCTGAAGATAACAAATTGCTGACCAATTCTGTCGCGCTTCGGTTTTTGCATTTGCGGAAATGAGATAAATGGAATAAAAAGAATTGAAATTGAAATAAAATAGCTGTGAAAAAAGTAAAAAGTATATACAAAAATTAATAAAATTTATGGCAAAAAATTCAGAAAACATTACAAAAATTTGACATTTTATCAATATGGAAATCAAAATTTCGACCCAAAAATGTCTGTAATTGGTAAACCGGAATTCTGTCCAATCCCTGTTTTGGAACATGAAAAAACTATTAAAATTGTGCTTAAAAAACAAAATGCCAAAGATTTAAAAGGGATACAAAGTGTCTTTATGTTTGATCAAATTCATAAGACGGCATTTGCTTTTTTAACTAATTTTTGAAAATTGCTTAATGTATAAAGCTTTTTTCATTTTTGTAAATCAAAATAAAAATGTAATTTTTATGCAAAAAAACAAAACATTTAAAATTTCTGTCCTCCCTCTCCCCTCTGCCTCGCCCCGGTCATTTTGCATTATGATTCACCACACAGCTCTTTTTTGCTGCATCAAAAAAACCATTTTTGTCGTGCAGCAGCAAAAGACGAATGGAAAAGCGGCGCTGTGAACAGCAATACAATTGGCCATATAATATCGATTTCAGTTTCAACAAATTTTACTGCGGTTTTTTAAAAATTACATATTTTTTAATTCAAAAAATACATTCTAAAATAAATATTTATTTCGGTTTTAATTTAAATAAAAAATACATTTAAAAAATTAAAGTTTATAAACTTATTTTATTTATAACCATATTTTAATTTCGCAAATACAAACAAAAAACTCTCTAAATAAAATTAAATAAAAATTTTTTGGAGCAGCTTTAAATGAGCTCAATGTTCAACATTTTTGCCCGTTTCATTGACATTTATTCAAACCAATTTTTAATTTCCTCAAAGGGACAGTAATTTTTGGTTACAATTACTTTTACTTTTTTAGAGACTATTTAAGGCTTTTAATACATTTACCTATTTTTGATTCAAAAAGACATCTTAAATAAAGTTTTATTTGGGTTTTAATTTAAATAAAAAATACATTTATTTTATTTATTATTAAACCATTTTTACCAGGCATTGATATCAGAGGTGGGCATTTTTAAACAAAAATGCCAATGTGTTTTTGACTCAATTATTTTATTTAAAAACCATTTTTAAAAAGTGACCAATTTATGTAGTTCTTAGTTTAATAATTAAATCATTAGTTCTTTCTTTTAATTTTTTCTTTAAAAATAAAATTTCAAAAAATTTTGCGTCAAAAAAAGTGTATCTTTGTCTCTCTCTCTCTCTCTCTTTCTCACTGTCTTTTTCTCACTCTCGCTCTATTTTCTCTCTCTTTCTCTCTCTCTCTTTATCTCTCTCTCTCTCTCTCTCAACCTCTCTCTGTCCATTCCACTATATCGCTTTTCGGCATGTATCATAAATTTAAATGTTCGAACAAACATAAAGAAATTTCAATTCACACTTAAAAATTTCTTTAAAATTTTTTATTTTTCAAATATTAAATCCAATATTTGTAATTTTCCATCAATTATGAGACGATTCTCTTTTCCATTTCTGCCCTGCAGGTATTTTTTGTTAGCGGTGACTTGTACCACTGTGGCTGGCAGAAATGGAAAGAACAGAAACGGCCAAATCGATTAAAAAAATGAATTTGCAAAGATGCCTACCCCCCCCCCCTCCCCATCTTAGCTAATATACATAATTGTGAGATTTTTTTAATGTTTAACAATAACAAATTAAATTTATTTTATTTTAAATTTATTGTTTAAATAATTAGAAAAAAATTAATTATACACAATATTGCACTTACACATTAAACAATAACTATTATTTATTGCTACAGTATCCAAACAAATGCTTCGCTTATATACATTAATCCACCAATTATACATTTTCTACAGTAAACTTTACAGTAATAATATTCCTCGTGTAATAATTTTTTCACTTTTTTTGCAGCTCAAATTGATCACACATTCCCAAATGTACAAAGCAATTTTATTGTGAAAATGCTTGATCCATACAAACAACAGCCCAATTTGTTTTTGCCCCATCCCAATCATTATGATAATCCTGATCATCATCGGCATCGCCAACGCATTCATCGGCAACACCGGTCAGCCGCAGCTGCCGGGCGACGTGCCGTCGGGCCACTGATGCCGCCGCCACCGCCGCAACGGATGCCGTTCCCAAATTGTTGCTCATCATCCGCCGCAACATCGTCGGTTGTGTCGGAGACGATCAGCCTTGATCTGACCACTGAACAGTATTTTGGTGGGTAGTAGTAGCGAATTAAAAAATATTTAAATTTTTTTAATTGATCATAATTACTTTACGGCCCTTAATTAGGAATCAGATCATTATTTCAGTTCAAAAACAAAATATTGAAAAAAATAATATCGCCAAAAATTTCGGCACCTTTTATTATTGGCATTCTCGCCATATTTGGATTTGTGCATTTTAATGTTTTATTGCTTTATCCATTTCAGTTTTAAAAAAATTTGTTTAAAATGAATTAATTTATTTAAAAATTTGGGAAATTTAATCCGAGCCAATTCTGATCACTTTTCTCTGATTACAAAATATAGTCAACCAATTAATTCGCCATATTCATTACCCTTTAATTTCTTTTTCACTATTTTTCAGGAAGCTTCTCCAATTTTGCCAAGGCCGGTTGATGTGCGCGATAATTTGGACATTCCGCCGTTGCCGAGGCCGCTGAAGCTCAGCAAAGAATGGCGTCCACTGCAAACGTCAACACTGATGATTTACATGGCACACTTCCGAAGACCAACCCGCACCATTATCGGCCACAAAATTGGTGCAAAAACATTTTTATGTTCAATTTTAAATTAGCTTATTTATATGTATATGTTTTATTTAATTCTTATTATTATACTTGTATTATAAAAAACAGTACAATTATAATTAAACATTGTAGTTTGATTAGTTTTTTAATTTAATTTATTAAATTTTTTATTATTTTTCCATTAATTTTTATTTTAAATTGGTTTTACAAAATGTAATCCAATTCAAAATTTTAAATCAAAAATTGTCTTTGTTTTTTAAATTTTCATTCATGTTTTTAAAATTTATAAGAATGTATCTCGTCAAATGTGTAAAATTCACAATTGCTTATACTTTCGTCAATTCATAGAGGTCGTTATACTGTAATTAATAAACTAATTTTTAGCCCCCAATTGCGCCGTTGGAGCCGCCCCGGAGTTTGTTCGACCCGCAGTACACGGCCATGTGTTTTGGCACGACTTCGGACGCGTTCAAATCAATCCGTTCGGAGCAATTCAATTTGGCCTCATTGATGGACAAAGCAAAAGGCATTCGAGGTGAGGCAAAATTTAATAAATTTAATTTAAATTAATTTTGGATTTTTAAACAATTAAAAATCTCGCAATTTAAAAAATAATAATAATTTTCATTTTTAAAAATTTGTTACGGCCTTTAATCGAAGATATAACAGAAAAATGAATTGTTTTTAAACAGTTTTTTTTGATTGCAATTTAATTTAAAAAATTATGAAAATGTTTTATTTCGCCATTTTTCAATATTCTACAATTTTTTAATTCGAAAAAACTTTTTATTTTCATTTATTATAAAATTAGATTTTTTTTTCAATTTTCAGACTTTCTTAATAATTATTTTAAAATAAATGTTTGATTTGTTCATTAATTCACACACAGGCATTTTGTTCCTCAAAATGTGCGTCAGTGGCGACTCGGTACTGAAAGTGCGGATCCAAAACGGCGCCTATTTCCTGAAGAGTTTGCCAATCTCTTCATTTGTCAAGGTCAACAAAACAAAATGATTGCCTATGAGCAACTAACTAATTTTGAAACATTTGAAAATTTTTAAATTATTCTGCCGGGCCAAAGACCGTCCTATGGGGTAATGAACTAATCCAAATTTGGCGAATCTTTTCCATTGTTATACCCCTAATCCAATTCAAAAAATCCTTACTTCTTGGTCTCCCCGTTGGGACAACCTCCGGATCAAACACTGAAAAATTTAAAAATATTTTGAAAGGTTCACAGACAGGCTTAAGGGGGCGGGAATCTCTACTCCTAATTTAAAAATCTTTGAGGGGCCTCGGGATTCCTAAGGTGGAAGGGGGAATAACTCTTCCTCCTAATCGTTTTTCCCATTGTTAGACGCCTTCCCCAACTCAAAATTATTTGAAAAGTGAATCCCGATTTAACGCATTTACTGAATTAGTGTCCCCAGAGGTTCAATTTTTTAGGGATTTTTTTCAGAGGGGGGGGGGCTTTAATTCAGTAAATTTTCATTTGCTGATCAGTTGCTTAATTGACCAATTTTCCATGGCATGATTAGACCCGTGCAATAACATTAATATCGGCTTATGATTTAATGATCAGTCTCTAATTGATTTTTTCTGGTTAAGATTTTTGATTGGTTTTTTAAGGCCTGAACTGCTTGGCGGCATGAGCTTCTTATTGGTCAAAATGATTAAAATTGCACAATTGGTAAAGTTGTTCAAATAATTATTTTAATAAATCTTTTTACATTTCATTAATAAATTATTAATTATTACTTTTTCTACAGTAAACATATTATTTTAATTAAATAATTCTCAACATTTAAAATTTTTTTAATCTTTTATTTCTATTTAAAAAAATTTTTTGTTTTTTTTTAATTTTTAAATTTTTTTTTGCAGTCTCAATCAATTTTAATGAAAAAATAAATTTATTTATACAACTTAATCAATTTTTATTTTCCCATTTAAAATTTAATTCTTCTCCCTAATTAAGCGCACTACGCAAAACCAACAATGCTTCTTCCACTATGCTGACCATCAGTCACATTTGCCAATGAGTGATAAATGGTAAATTTAATTTCCATTTTATTTCTTTATATTTTTAAGAATTGTTTTTGATGGGAGACACACAAAAAAGCACATTTTTAAAAGCATTTTTTGGTTTTTTTAATTTTCGAAAATTCAATCGCAGTTAATAAATTATCCACCTTTTTTATATCTTTCAAGTTATAGCTGATGCCGAAAAAAAAGTTTGAAAGTTTTAACGCTCTTAATCAATAAGCTTAATTCAATAAAGAATTTTAAAAATTTGCGATTTTGAACCAATTTTTAACAAAAATTTCTGCTTTTAAGCATCACCAACTCCCCCTACGCTGCTGGTGGGTCGTCCATTTCCGACTTTGTCGCGCAGCTTCCGACTGCCCCTCCGCTTCTCGTGCACGTTGCTGTTCCTTTTTTGCTAATTGCCGCCACGTTTGTCGGTCTGTTCAACAGCACTGTCGCGCTCGGCCTGCACTTTCAATTCCGCGTTGTTGCTTTGGGCGCAATGCATTGTGCACATTGCCCAGTCGATATCAGGTGGGTAAAACTGTTCGGCCAAAGAGTCAAGAAAACATCAATTTCAAATTAAATTACATATTTTTAAATAAAAAATATCACAAAATAAATTAAATTTTTCCATTTTAATTAAAAAAAATTGAAAATTTATTTTTTGTAAAAATTCATTTTACTTTTGATCTAACCAATTAAATTATGAAAATATTTATTAAAAATATGATTTTTGATTAAAACACAAACATTTTAAATCAATTTTATATATCCATATTTATAAGTTAATTCAGAATTTATAAATTTTATTTTTTAAAATTTATTTGCCAATGAAAAAAAAGGAAATCATCGAGTTTTTTTAGATATTTTTTTGGCAATAGCCTTGAATTTCAATGAGTTTTTTTAATGCATATTTTTGGGTTACATGGAAACCCGACGGAATTTTTGAAAAACAGTGAATTTTTTTACAACTGTCGTTTCAAATATTTGTCCCAAAATTGATCGTCCTTTTTAATTTTATTAAATAAAACAAATGCCAATTGTCGGCATCACACAAAATTGTGTCTTTTGAATTTCCTACCCTAATCGCATATTCTCCCAAAAAAAGTATGAAAAATCACTTTTCATGTTAAAAATTATGGCCAAAATTCTCACTTTTTTGCCTGCGCCGGCGCAACTGTCGTTTTTCTTCTCACCTAAATTTTTTCCTTTATACATCCAAGCATTGTTTTTGATGGGGGAAACAGGAAAAACTCATTTTTTTAAACCATTTTTCCGCTTTTTATTTTTTGCTTTTCAAAAAAATCATTTAAATAAATATTCATAAATTCTATTAAAACTTCGTAATTTTTCAAATCACATATTATAAGGCTTTTTTTAGCTTGCAAAATTTAATTAAAAAATTCCCGGAAAGGGAATGGTTCAAAATGCTCCCAAGATTTTTTAAATATTTAAATATATTCTAAAAAGAAAATTGTTATAATAATTGTTCGAAAGTAAATAACTATGCATTTTTAGTATTGTTATTTAAATATTTAACCAAAATATAATTTATTTTTATGCTTGATTTTATTTTTTTAATTTTTCTTCTCTCATTTTAGAATGCCATCTGATCACTGAAGCCGGTTTTGCCCATTTGTTGCTTTGGCTTCACAATTGGCCAACAGCAAATGATCAATTTGGCAAAAAATCGATCAAAAAATGCATCATTCTTTTCTGAGAGCCTTTTACCGACTTGAAATTGGCCAATTCTTTCATTCACATGGTCATTCAGGTGTGGTAATGCGGAATGAATATGTAAATTAATTAATTAAATCTTCTATTTTATAATAAATTTTATTAGTTAGTAAATCCAAATTCTCTTAAAATAAATTAATTGCTTATTGTTAAATTTTTATTTATTTATTTTTTGATTTATTAAATTAATTGCCCTTTTTATGCCTTTATACATCCAAGCATTGTTTTTGTTGGGAGAAGCACGAAAAGCACATTTTAAACCATTTTTCAGTTTTTTTTTCAAAAAGACATATTTAAATAACTATTCATAAAATTTCCTAATTTGTCAATTAGTCAATATACAAATTCATAGAATAATTTTGGAATTTTGCAGCACTCTTTTAACCAATTCGACGCAGTCGGTTCAAATCTTGCAAAAAATTTAATTAAAAAACAAGAGCAAAATGCACTGCCTTTTCTTGAAATTAATTTTTTAAAATTATGAACTTAATTCAATTTATCTTTGTATTTTTATTAATTTTCCATTTATCTGTTCAGGTCCCACTTCATTGAGTGTCATTTAATCAGTGAAGCCGATTTCACAATTTATTGCATCGGCTTACCATTGTACAACTGCTATCATCGTTTTTTGCGGCAAATCGACCAAAAAATGACTCAGCCTTTTCTGTGAACATTTGGCCAATGCTTTCATTCGCAGTGTCATTCAGGTGACGGAAGAGGGGAATGACGGCATTTTAAAAGATATACTTTAAATTGACGAACTATTATTTCAAAGACTTGGACTTTGTCTGAATTTAATAAAATCAAGTAATTATATAATATATTAAATTCAACCAATTTTTTCCGCAATTCAAATTTTCTCCCAAAAAAGTACGCTAAATTTTTTAAAAATCCACAAATCCCTTTTCCTGTTAAAAATTGTGGCAAAAAATCTCATTTTTTTGCCTGCGACGGCGCAACTGTCGTGTTTCTTCTCACGTAAAATTTTTTTTTATTTGTTGAGAAAAAATGCCATAAAATGTTGTGAATGCAATAAATTTTAAAAAGTGAATAAAATTGTTTATTTTTAGTTCCATCCGTGCCGCGCTCATGTGCTGATTGGAGATGTACCCGGAATGTCGACTTTGCACGCCCTCCACGACCTGAAGCAGAAGGGCAAACGCGTGCGCGAGCAGTTACGACGCGTGGCGATGAACGGCCGACTGAGTGGTGAATCTTTTAAAATTCTTTTTTTTAACTTATGTATTTAAAATGCTGTAAATTTTCATTATCCCTGGCACATAAAAATGATTCTGTGTTTCAGGGCCCTTAAAGATTTTTGCCTTTTTAAAGAATGTTAACTTTTTTGAAAATTTGTTAAAATTTTTTTGTGACTTTGTTTACATCAATGGCAAGATTAAAACTTCCTCCTTTTTCTCAAAAAATTTCGTTTAAAAATGGACACTTTTAGGCCAAAAATAACCAAAAATGGCCCATTTTTGAGTGATTTTTCCCTTTTTAAAATAACAATTATATTCATAAAAAGTGCCAATACCTATAAAAAATTTAAAAAGTGAATAAATGTTTATTAGTTCCGTCTGTGCCGTGCGCATCTGATGGTTGGAGATGTACCCGTAGGACTTTTACGAGCAAAAACACCAGCACAGCAACAACAAACGCCGCAGGTCGCTAAAATTTTTTCAAAATTTGCTTATGTTAATTTCGCGGTAATTGCCAAATTTGTAAATTATAATTTTGTTTTTTCTGGGATGCACTAATATATTTTCCCATCACAGCGCCTCGGGCGCCCGTCCCCCGTCGTCGCCTGCGCCACTTGCCGACTTTACACGCGCACACGCACTGCACGACCTGAACCAGAACGGCAAACGCGTGCGCGAGCGGTTGCGACGCGTTGCGCAGAACGGTGGACTGAGTAGTAAATCTTTTAAAAATTCTTTTTTTAATTTTGGTATTTAAAATTAAGTAAATTGTTATGTTCCTGGCACACTTAAGAAATCGTTCTGTGCTTCAGGGCTCTTAAAAATTTTGCCTTTTTAAAAAATGCGGAATCTTTTAAATTTTTTAAATAAATTTTTAGAAACGTTGTATCTCCCAAAGGGAAGATTAAAACTCTCTTTTTTCTCTAAAATTTTCGTTTAAAAATGGACACTTGGGCCAAAAAAACAAAAAAGGCCCATTTTTGAGTGACTTTTTCTCTTCTTTTAAAAATAAAATTGTATTTAGGGCCCGTAACTGATGCAAAAAAAAAGAACAATGTGCTTTTTAAGAAACACAAATTTCTTTTTATTTAAATTTGGAATTACTTAGCAAAAAACATCCTCTTTTATCTCAAAATTTCGTAATGGAAATTTTTTTTCCAGGTCGTCCGTGTGAATTGCGCGCCATGCGGATTTCTCTGCAATGAAGGCGACCCTGAAATTGGTTGGCAAATGCACATCACACAAACACAATGTTACCCTTTTTCCATGCTCATAATTAATGCTTTTAAATAATTGCTGCACCCAAATCACGGCTTTTGATAAATTGCATTACTGCACCAAATATACACTTCTTACACATTTTAAAATTATTCAGATTTTTAATTTTCACCAAAAAATTGAAACATTTTTGAAAAAATTGTTTTGTTCTAAAAAGTTAGGAAAACATGTTATGCGGGTTTTTTGGGTTAGGAACACAAATCCAATATTCATTTTGACCAATTTCGAATGCCGGACCCGAAATTCGAACAAAAATACAAAATTGAAACTTTTTATATTGATTATTTTTGTAGTAAAATTGATCAAAATTTGTGTTCACTGACCCAGAAAACCCCCAATAACATGTTTTCACAAACTTTTAAGAACAAAAATTTTTTTTAAAGATTGCCCATCCACCATCTATAGTATTGCTCTTTATTGTTTATTAAGGCACGTGTTATGGGCTACAAAGAAGTTATTCGAATCAAATTCACAGCCATACAATAAACATAAAAAAATATTTTTTTAAGAATAAATTTAGAAATATAAAATAATATTTCTTAATTCTATTTTATATTTTTGAACATATGTATTTAAAACACGCGCCTTAAAAACTGCTTATATACTCAATTTGATTTTTATTTGTTGCACATCACTTTTTTACAAAAAAATTTTTTTTGAATACTCAACAAAATTTATTTTAAAATTTTTATTGGTTTAGGTCAATCAAACCTAAATAATTTAAAAAACACCCATTAACAACAACTTTTGGCAATAGTACGGATGGTAACTCCCCCCTTTTTAGAAAGACATAATTTTGTACTTCTTTCGAGAAAAGGTCATATTAGGACTTTTAAGGGTCGAAGAATTCGACTCTGCTATTTATTTTGACCTATGTCAAACCCCGAACCCGAATTCGAGCAAAAAGTCGAAAATTCATAATTTTAAATTTTTTATTTTTGTTCTAAAAATAATTTTGAAAGACTTTTTATTAGCGAGTTGTCCAATTTCGTTTGTTTGTTGATATCTAATCTTTTTTTAGACCAAAAATAAAAAATTCATAAATTTGAATTTTCGACTTTATGCTCG
>SIJG01000267.1:0-52902 GCA_023374025.1 Heterodera schachtii
ACTGTAGGTATCCAAAATAATTATTAGTTTGGTTACTCTCCCTCAGAACAAATTCAGCGAGTCGTAAACGCCTCCGGCGCTAATTCCGCCCTCCGCTGACGACGCCGGTTTAGTGCGGACGAGGTAGCCGTGCTGTTTGTTGCGCACAATGCTTCTGTCGCGTTTGTCACCCAGCAGGTAGCCGAACATACCCAACTCGACGATTGTGTCATCCAACACGGCCTCCTCCATGGGACGGACCATGAAATTCTGCAAAATGTGCGCATATTTTAATGAAATTGCGCATATTTTCAATAATTTGAATCCCTAAGTCCCAAAATAACTGATAGAAATATTGATGCTATGATGTTAGGCAAAAAACTATTAAAACTTTTTTGTTTATTTCTTTACTAAAAAGCAACAAAATTTTTAATTCAAGAAATTCTCAGGTTGTCCTTAATGTTCTTTACCATCCTACACAATTTCAACAAATTTTGTTAAGTTTCCAAAAAGGTTTATCCCTTTTTTATGGGTTTTGAGTAAACGTTCAAGCATCGAATTTGTTCATGTTCATTAATTGATTACTGCTGGGTTTCCCCATTTTATTACCTTCGCTGTCACCGGCCAAATCCGTTGCATCAGTGTGTGTGCTGCTCGCTCTTCGCGCGTGAATTGTAGCAGCTTTTGTTTGAGTTCATCATCAAAATAATTGTGTCCTCCGCCTTCATTTTGCGGTTTCAGCACATAAAGACTGGGATTGGCGATAGCATGCTGAACATAATGTAAAAAATAAGATAAAAATTTTTGAAAAAATTGATGTTTTTTGTCAATTCTATTTTGAATTTTTTTAAAATGTTAAAAAATTAATTAAATATTTGTAGGTAAAACTTTTGCTAATTTTAAAAGAAAAATGAACATTAATGAAAAAACTTTCTCAAAAATTTTAAATTTTTTTTTACCCTGTTGGTTCGTTTCTTAAAAACTAGGGTTAGACATGTCCGGGTATTTAGGCAAAAACTGGGTCCGAGTATTGCCGGGTCTACAAAAGCCGGGTCCGGGTCCAGGTTTTACAACGTCCCGGTATCGGGTCCAACCGGGTCCTGAAATAATTAATATTTTTCAAAAACTAAGTAAATATTTCACGAAAGAATTTGTAATTTTTCATTTAAAAAAATAAAAATATTTTCTTTAGATTCGGTAGCAAATCAAATAAGTTATTTTTGAAAAAATTTCAATAAATGGCAAAAACACTATTTTTGAAAAAACTATTTAGATTTTTTTTACCCTGTTGGTTCGTTTCTTAAAAACTAGGGTTAGACAGGTCCGGGTATTTAGGCAAAAGACCATGGGTTTCTAATTGTTTTTACACTTCATTTTATGTATAAATAATCACTTTTTTTCTTTTGCTAAATAATTAAAAGTGAGTTTTTAATTTGTGCATTATTTACCTTGATCAACTGTTGCGTCTGTTCGTCGTCATTTTCCAACCCCCAAAGGCCAACGAACGTTTGCCGAATTGCCTCCACCATTTCCCGGTCTTTCGGTTCCGGCAAAAACCGTTCGATCATCCCAGGCAGGGCCAACAACTTCAAACAAAATGTTGGACATTTATAAGGATGCAAAAAGCAAATTGGAAAAACAGATTGAACAACCACCTGTTGCACCCGTTTAGAACTGCTCAACGCGCTAAACACTGTCGAAGTTTTCTAAAAAGAAAAAAAATCTATTAAAATAATATTGCTAATAACTAATTGAATTTCCAAGCACTTTTTTTTTGTCAAATTGGGTATATTACTAATGGGTGTTACATATCAGTTACTAAAATATTCTTTCAGCACTAACAGCTCATTTCATTACGGTTGAAAATAGGCCTGCTTTTGTGGTTTTAGGAGCAATTCCAATCAAGGAAAAGCATAAAACCGGCACAATTATTTCTGAATATATGCAAAAAGGCTCGAAAATTTTGAAATACCGCCAGAAAAAATACATTTGGTCCTTCGGGATGCCGGTTCAAATATGATTTTTGCATGTGATCATTTTGGAATTGCCACCTATTCGTGTTTTCTTCACAAAATCAATTTAGCGGTGAAGGTGCCTTTTCTTTTTTTTCATGTTAAATTGTAATATTAAGGCGGGGCTCAATGCTATTGGATTTGATGAATCAGTAACGCTCGAAAAAGTTAAGACAATTGTTCGAAAAATTCGAAAATCGTCGGTCCAAAGAACATTATTTATGGAACTTCAGGAGAAACTGGACATGCCGGGGTTAATTCTACAAAGGGTCTTAGTCAATGTTTAAATCACAAATTAATTTTTGAGTATTTAAGAAATAGAAGTTCGCTGGAACTCAATGTTTCAAATGCTCCATCGCTTTTTACAATGCAAGGCTGCCGTTCAAGTATTTATAACGTCGGATGAAGCAAAGAGAAATAACAAAGGAAAAGCCCTCCCTAACATCAGCAATATCGAATGGGACCAAATTGAGCAAATAGTGGAAGTTTTAAAAATAATTAACGATGCGTCAAATGAATTACAGTCAAGAACAGCCACAATTGGAATGATAATGCCATATTATTTCGGAATTAAAAAAATCATGGAGGGAAACCCGAACACCGGTTATTGTTCTACCCGCAAAATGATATTCATTTTGAATTTAGACACATTTGACATTCGAATTGCCATTATTGGAAAGTTGGACCAGTTAATGGACAAGGAAAAGACCGAAAACAACAAGTTAATTAAGAAGTAAAAATATCAAAAAAAATCTTTTTTAGGTCTTTGATCATTGCAACTGTCCTTGACCCTCGTTTTAAATTGAAGCTGTTTGAACAAATGAAGGAACAAATTCGCGAATGGATGAGAGTGGATTTACAAAAAATGTTTTCCGGTTTTTTAAACACGACGTTGGTTCGCCAGTCAAGTACATCGAGTAGTTGTTCCGCGGAAAACCCAGTTTTTTCTGGGCTTTTAGAAGTATTAATTTTAATTTTTTCCATAAATATTTTAATGATTTTAGTCATCCAGTGGGTCATCCAATCTCTCAATTACCGATGATCAATCAAAATCACAAAATGAATTTTATGATGCGCTTCACCAAATGGACAAATATTTGAGAGAGCCGCGAGTAAAATACAGTGTTGATCCTTTTGAATGGAGAAAAAAAACGAAGCGGAGTTCTCGGGCTTAGGACGGCTTATGAAAAAGTATCATAGTGCGCCACCGGGAAGTGTTGAATCGGAACGCCTTTTCAGCTATGCAGGATTTATTTTGAATGATCTTCGAAAAAGCCTATCACATGAAAATCTCGAAAAGCTTATTTTTCTTCATCATAATCTCATCCTTTACAATTTTTATTATTGATTAAATTGAAATTTTTGAAAATTTTGTTTTTAAATGCGCGATCCGCGGCAATTTGAATGCGCGGTGCGCGGGCGCGGTTTTTTTTTTGCGCGATGCGCGGTCCGCGGCCGCGGCAATTTGAATGCGCGATGCGCGGCCGCGGTTTTTTTCCGTGCGCGCTCCAGCCCTGGGAGTAGGTGGTGGAGCCTGGAAAAGTGAATTACAGTATTATCATGTTAACTTAGCAAAATATTTGGATTTGCGTTTGAATGAAATTGAAGTGCCGAAACAAAAAAGGCGAAAAGTAAATGTTTAGAAATAAGCATTTAAAATTCTAAAAATTAAATTTTTGTTTTTATATTATTTTATTGTAATTTATAAACAAAAAAAAATGGAGGAATAAAGAAAGTGAAGACTGAATGAATGCATCAAATGAAAACAACAACCCATTTATACTCCAAAGCCAATATTTTTTTATTTCCGCATAGGAAATCCGGGGGGGAGGAATTACTCAATTTCACAATAAATTACTAAATATTTGCGTAGCAATTTATTATATAATATTTTATATGTTTAAGTCTCTGAGAAAATAATTTGGAAAAACAAGCAAAATTACTGAAGCCGAATTCCAACCTTCGATTCATTGACCAGCGGCATTTTCTCAGCAAGTTCGCGTAGGTGTGCCCTCATTTTTCTACTCGATTTGCCCCCATTTCAAATTGCGCAGGAGGAGGTGGTGGAGCCTGGAAAAGTGAATTACAGTAGTATCATGTTAACTTAGCAAAATTAGCCGTTCCTAGTATCGTATACCATTGAGCGGTTGGTCACATGCGATGGCACCAATCCCGCGTGTTTGGCATATTTTTTCAGAATCTTTTACTATTTTATTTCTGTGCCGCGTTGATTTGGATATTTTTTTGTTATAAATATGGGCATTATTTATATACATTTTCTCTGTTTTTCTTGTCTCGTTGGAAAACAAATTATTTTCCGATTTGTTGGTGTTATTATTAATTTTGATATGTTTTTCTGATTTCCTCCGACATAATCGACAAAACTGTTGTTAAATTAATAATTTTCTCAATTAGATATAATTTTTCTACTTTCGTGTAATTTTTTGCCACTTTTATTTATTTATTTTTATTTATTAAAAATTCTGAAAAATAATTTAAAAGTTTCGGATTAAAGCGCTGGGCTGCTCTTCACTTCCTTGTTTTTTCCTGGAAAAATTTGTAATTTTTCATTTCGGGTGGAGGGAATTCCTCCCCCTCCCCTGGGTAAGTTATATGTATTTTCATAAAATGAGTAAATCTGATTTTAATTCATAAATAAATCGAAATACGGGTAGCCATTCCTTTAAATAAATAATTCTCCAAAAACCCCGGAATTTCCGTAATCCGCACTTGCGCCCAGCCCTGGTCCGGAGTGGTTACTCGTTAGGCAATGTTTTCCGCTAATTTCAGATTCTCGCTTTAGAGACCGAGAGGAGTCGATTGATAGTTCAATTTTAATTGTTGGTATTATAAACCATATTTACCAAGAGACATAATGACAAACATATATCACATCATATCACATAATACTGTAGGTATCCAAAATAATTATTAGTTTGGTTACTCTCCCTCAGAACAAATTCAGCGAGTCGTAAACGCCTCCGGCGCTAATTCCGCCCTCCGCTGACGACGCCGGTTTAGTGCGGACGAGGTAGCCGTGCTGTTTGTTGCGCACAATGCTTCTGTCGCGTTTGTCACCCAGCAGGTAGCCGAACATACCCAACTCGACGATTGTGTCATCCAACACGGCCTCCTCCATGGGACGGACCATGAAATTCTGCAAAATGTGCGCATATTTTAATGAAATTGCGCATATTTTCAATAATTTGAATCCCTAAGTCCCAAAATAACTGATAGAAATATTGATGCTATGATGTTAGGCAAAAAACTATTAAAACTTTTTTGTTTATTTCTTTACTAAAAAGCAACAAAATTTTTAATTCAAGAAATTCTCAGGTTGTCCTTAATGTTCTTTACCATCCTACACAATTTCAACAAATTTTGTTAAGTTTCCAAAAAGGTTTATCCCTTTTTTATGGGTTTTGAGTAAACGTTCAAGCATCGAATTTGTTCATGTTCATTAATTGATTACTGCTGGGTTTCCCCATTTTATTACCTTCGCTGTCACCGGCCAAATCCGTTGCATCAGTGTGTGTGCTGCTCGCTCTTCGCGCGTGAATTGTAGCAGCTTTTGTTTGAGTTCATCATCAAAATAATTGTGTCCTCCGCCTTCATTTTGCGGTTTCAGCACATAAAGACTGGGATTGGCGATAGCATGCTGAACATAATGTAAAAAATAAGATAAAAATTTTTGAAAAAATTGATGTTTTTTGTCAATTCTATTTTGAATTTTTTTAAAATGTTAAAAAATTAATTAAATATTTGTAGGTAAAACTTTTGCTAATTTTAAAAGAAAAATGAACATTAATGAAAAAACTTTCTCAAAAATTTTAAATTTTTTTTTACCCTGTTGGTTCGTTTCTTAAAAACTAGGGTTAGACATGTCCGGGTATTTAGGCAAAAACTGGGTCCGAGTATTGCCGGGTCTACAAAAGCCGGGTCCGGGTCCAGGTTTTACAACGTCCCGGTATCGGGTCCAACCGGGTCCTGAAATAATTAATATTTTTCAAAAACTAAGTAAATATTTCACGAAAGAATTTGTAATTTTTCATTTAAAAAAATAAAAATATTTTCTTTAGATTCGGTAGCAAATCAAATAAGTTATTTTTGAAAAAATTTCAATAAATGGCAAAAACACTATTTTTGAAAAAACTATTTAGATTTTTTTTACCCTGTTGGTTCGTTTCTTAAAAACTAGGGTTAGACAGGTCCGGGTATTTAGGCAAAAGACCATGGGTTTCTAATTGTTTTTACACTTCATTTTATGTATAAATAATCACTTTTTTTCTTTTGCTAAATAATTAAAAGTGAGTTTTTAATTTGTGCATTATTTACCTTGATCAACTGTTGCGTCTGTTCGTCGTCATTTTCCAACCCCCAAAGGCCAACGAACGTTTGCCGAATTGCCTCCACCATTTCCCGGTCTTTCGGTTCCGGCAAAAACCGTTCGATCATCCCAGGCAGGGCCAACAACTTCAAACAAAATGTTGGACATTTATAAGGATGCAAAAAGCAAATTGGAAAAACAGATTGAACAACCACCTGTTGCACCCGTTTAGAACTGCTCAACGCGCTAAACACTGTCGAAGTTTTCTAAAAAGAAAAAAAATCTATTAAAATAATATTGCTAATAACTAATTGAATTTCCAAGCACTTTTTTTTGTCAAATTGGGTATATTACTAATGGGTGTTACATATTTTCGAGCAGGGATATAAAAACTGAGCTCAACCCCTGCTCGTCACGCCCTCCCCGTAGAAATGTGAAAATCAAAATTTCAAATGTTTTCTTCATAAACCGATCCAGATTCTTTCTTCTACAATTTAATCAGCTGCGCTTTTCTTCATTGTCGGACTTGCAAATTCTTCATTTTCTCAAAATTCGTGAATTTTTGGCTATTTTTGACTCAAAAAGAATTGAAAAAAAAGTGCAGACACAAACTAAAACTTATAAGGCTTTGCACCAATTGGAACTAGAGATCGGACGGGCGTGGGATCTCGCGGGATTAAATTACGGGATCCCAACCTCGAGGTCCTTAACAGAGACTGGGGAGAAGGTTCCAAAAATATATATAATTTAAAAATGCTTTGTTCTTTTTCCTTACAATCGCCGTCGACCGTTCAATTCTCTTCCGTGCCTCCCACTCCTCTTCAGTCCACTCCGGCAACGGCCCACTACGCGAGTAAACGACCGCAACCGCGCGACCATCGGCGGTCAAACGCAAAGTGAAGTCGTTAGGGTCAAGCTGCAACCTGTGAAGTGGCACAGCGGAATTCGGGCAAAAAGCAAAAGCATTTCCCCAAAAAAATTTGTGCAATTTTCATTATTGAAGAAAATTTAAAATAGTTTCTCTAATTAGGGCTAAAAAGCGAATTGGTGTTGAGAACTTTCAGGGCCAATTGCGTTAGAAATCATGTGGATGTATCTTCGAAAATGGCTGATAATTTTTCTGGAATCGAATTTATTCAAGAAAAAGGGCTGTGAATTTTTTAATATGGGTAAAAACCCGGCGCCGACCACTTCCCCTGGATGTTACGGGGATCACCGTTAAATGCCAACTGTTAAAGGCGCCGGATTTATCGTAGATCGAAACTCACTCACTTTGAATAGGCCTCTTTCGACGATAAGCGCACAACTTTCACTTGCCAATCAGAAATTCGCTGCAGCTCATATTCGATGGCGCGCTCATCGAAACGGTGCATTGACCCTTGGAGAACGGCAAAAACGACCACGGCATTCGGGTCGCCGAATCGGAGCCTAAAATAAATGCTTTTTAAATCTGTGTAAAAATTATAAGAGAAAAAAAAATCGCCCTGGACTTTTCTCCTAGCAAAAAGGGGTCAATTAAATGGGTTTAAACTTAGAAAAATCAAATCAAAATAATTATGGACATGATCACTGATCAAGCGAATCACAACGTTTTTCGTTGTCCGTGATCAGGGATTGTCTGTGATGAAATGCAGTTACGTTCAGCTTGTGTTAATTAGGATTCTTTTTTACATCATGCAATGATTGATTTGAATCTTTGGATTTTAATTTAGTTTCTGAAATATTTGATGGGTCGGAAGTGCTGATTGGCACCAACGAAGAAAAAATTGTATGGATTTTAATGAAAACTCTAAGAAATTTCTATAAAAGTGACACTTTTCTGTGCTCTCTTTTGCACTTACCAGGCTTGGAAAAGTCCCCTTGCCAGTGTATTAAATGCTCGATTTTCCGGCACATTCGACGCGTCCATGCGCATCCTTTGCAGCATTCGGCGGTGCATTTCGGCTGTTCGAGGGCCCATCGCCGAGCCCACCACACTGCCAATGTTCATCTCAACCTTTGAGAAATTTAAAAAAATTATTCTCTCATTTTATAGATTATTTCATTAAATTATTTTTCAGCCTTTATCGGGGAACTGATTTAAAACGGTTCCGGAAAAAGCGTAAGTGTAAAAAGCGTCAGTAGAAAATGCATCAGTAATACAGTATTTCTAAAATAAAGTACTGTTTCATTAAGTATTGTGTTACAAAAGGTCAGAATGTATAAAAATTTCGTTCTTAATTTTTTCAATTAAGTTTTAAAGGTTCATTAAAAGTTTTAAATTTGCTGAAACCCATAAAATAAATATATTGTTATAAGCTTGCTTACATACTAATCAACGCTTATGTTTTCAGGTAATAATACTAACGTACTCGTTTTTGAATAAATCCTGATTCTCTGACGCATTTTCCACCGACCCATTTCCGGTCACTATTTAAAATTTTTGAGAAAATAATTAAATATTTCGAATTAAATTAGCCGCTTTTTTGACAGTCAAAATGTCACCTTGTATATGTTTTTTTGTCTTTTTTCCGTAATGAGTCCTCCTCCCTTCCCCGATCAAATGCATCATTAATTACATGAATGTCTTTCAATTATTTACCTGCTTTAAGCCAAATCGCTGCTGCCCGTCCCTTTCGTCCGTTGTGCTGTCCACCATATAATCCTTAAATCATATGGGCAAATTTCTTGATAATTTCTTTAATTATGAGGGCTGCAAATTTTATGTAAATACATATAATTTTCCTGGCTTCCCCATTCTTTAAATAATAGGAAAAACACTTTCTTTTTTGTTTGCGAACAAAAATCGGGACTTTTATTTACATATTTCGGGGTTTTTATACATATTTAAATATTTCGGGATTTTCTTACATATTTAATACATATTTTGGACTTTCTTCATATACTTTCATTTTTGTACATATTTTTGGCAGCCCTATTAATTATAAAATATTTGTTATACAAAATATTTAGAATTTTAAATATTTTTAATTATAAATTTTTCCAATGACCGATCGTGTCAAAAACAAAGTGTACGGCTGCCGTTGGCCTTCTCGATGAATTTCCTTCATCATTTCGATCATTCGACCATACAAATTATTCGACTTGTCCATTCCTTCTGTCGCTTTCACCAAAAAGTCGAAGTCACAAGAAACGAGAAAGTACAGTTTTTGCATCCCCTAAAAAAATTAGTGCATCATCGTAGAGTTAGCATTTCCATGGCATTGAATTACAACAGGGCCCCATCCTGGATTTGGCTAATAGGAATTTTCAGGACGAATCCCAGACCCTGAATTTTACTTGTACCCAATTTTGAAAAACGACAAATTTGGAGAAAAAAGCGTACGGTGTGCACATCCATCGCCTGTTGGTAAGCCGAACGTGGGAATGGGGACGGGAAGAGACTGATCGGCTGAATGGAGGCCACATCGCTGTTCCTTCTTAAACAGATTTGACTTGGAGTTGTGCATCAATCAAATTAAGCGCCCAAAGTGGCATCGATTTCATTAAAATGGGCAAAAAGGTTCGGCACTGAGTGGGAATCGAACCCACGCCCTAAACAGCCGTCCTTGCGCCGTTCTATCACTTGCGCACCGTTTCCGTGAGTCGTCGTGATACTGCAAATTGGTGGGAAATTTTAGAATTTCACATAATTAGGGGTGCCAATTATAAGAAAATCATAAATTATACCATAAAATATGTAAAAAAAAATTCCGAATAATTTTTTTCTTTATGATTTATTTTTATAAAAAAATTCCCTATAAATAATCTTAAAAATCTCAAAATATGAAACAAAACAAAAAAATAAGTATGAAAAAGTGCGAAATATATACAAAAAGTCGAAAATATTTGCTTAGGGTGTTAACTAACATTTGTCGCACATTTTTTTAATGAAAAAACCATTTTAAATTTAATAAAACTGTTGGATAGAGACCAAAGATCACTTTCTCATCATTGTTATCGACTATTCTCTCTCTCCCTCTCTCTGTCCAACACTATTTCTATTGTCTCTCTCTCTGCCTATCTCTTCCACATTTCTCTGACCCAACGTCTTTATAAGTGTGTCCATTCCCTCACTCATCGCTCTCCGCTCCATTCATTCGCATTGGACATTTTATTATTTTATTCTCCTTCATCACTGCTCTCCTCCGACATCATCAATTTGTTCAATTATTTTTATTTGTGTTTATTAATAAATTGTTGGTACACAACAATTTTGGCGCAGTCAGCACCAGCAGACAACAATTCTGCACAACCTTCAAGCCAAATCAAGGCATAATTCAGCAAGCCTAATTTGGCATTTCAAAAGCCTGGGCGGCTTTCATCGGACATCAACAAAAACTGATCACCTGGGTGGTGTAAGTTCCGCTGGGTGCGGTTTCTCATCAACAAAAACTGATCACCTGGGGGGTGTAAAGTTCCGCTGGGTGCGGTTTAATCAACAAATAAAATGGACGCACAACAACTTCAGCAAATTTTGGACGCGGCTCTAAAAAAATCAGCAGAAGTTTTTGCCGCCGCACTCATTCAAAATCAAAACCCAAACCCAGGGTCATCCACAACGGCATCACTAGCGGCATCAATCAATGCCCGCCTCGAAAAATTCAATTATAATCCGGAGGTTGGACAGACTTACGACGCTTGGCTGAATCGATACGGAAAGATCGTTCAACAAGACGGCGCTTCGCTCCCAGAGCAGTCCAAAGTCCAACTTTTGGTCGGAAAATTAGACGAGGAAGAGTACAAACGGTACGTTGACAGCATTGCCCCAAAGGCAACAGAACAATTCAATTGGATCGAAACCGTGACAAATCTGAAAAAGATTTTCGGTGAGACGAGGTCACTCTTCCTCCGCCGTTTCGACTGTTTTCAAATTCGCCAAAACCAAAACCAAGACCTTTCGAGTCTTTTGGCACAAATCAATTCATCGTGTGAAAACGCCGAATTGGATTTGAAGAAAGAAGAGCTAAAGTGCATGATTCTGATCATCTCTTTACGCGACGAATTTTCGGATTTGAAACAGCGATGTCTACAGCGAATGGAAGAAGCCCGAACCAATGGGAAAAGCATTACCCTACAGGAATTGGGCGAAGAATGCAAAAAGTACCAAATTTTGAAGGAAAGCACATTGGCACTCAGCACAAAACAATACAACGCCAATGCCATTCGTGCCAAACCACAACAAGTAAAGGACAAGGCCGACTCAACAAAGCACCACGCCAAACCAAAAGCGGTTCCAAAACCGTATGAGAGCAACAGCAAATTGCCAACCCGTCCATGCCCATCATGCGGGAACACAAACCACTGGCGCGCTGATTGTTGGCACAAAGATGCCAAATGCCCAAAATGCGGTAAAATCGGCCATCTCGGCAAAGTTTGCCGAAGCAATTCTTCATTTCGCCACATCCAAACGGTGAACACAACGGAACGACATGCACAAATCAACACAGTCATCATTGACTTAATTTGCATGGAAATCAATTCAAGCCATCCAAAATATTGGAAAGTTCCAATAAAAGTGAACGGCTCAGATTATCCAATGCATGTCGATTCCGGCGCACAAATCACATTATTCACAATCCAAACATGGATTCAAATGGGCAAACCGGCGTTGAAATCAGCAAATATTCGCGTCAAAAATTGCAATGACCAAACATTTGCAATTAAAGGACAATTCATGTGCGAAGTGCAATACATGGATCGTCCACCAATGAAACTGTTGGCATATGTGAGCCCCGAAATTAGCCATAATTTATTGGGCATGCCATGGATAGAAGCTTTGGAAGTGATTCCAAAAGAGATAATGTATCCAAATCTTCATCCAAAAATCAATTCAATTGCAACGAAAACCAACGAAATCAAAGACACGGAGACATTAATTTCGGCGCTCAAATCAACACATTCCGATGTCTTCAGCCCAGAATTAGGTCACTGCACCAAATTCAAGGCCAATCTCATTCTCAAAAACGGTGCCAAGCCTATCTACTGCAAGGCAAGACCCGTTCCACATGGCGCTTTGGACGACGTAAATGCTGAAATTGATCGTCTACTGAAAATGGAAGCAATCAAGCCCATCGAATTCAGCCACTGGGCCGCTCCAATTTTGGCAGTCAAAAAGAGGAATGGCAAAACACGAGTGTGTATCGATTTTTCCACGGGATTAAACGACGCACTTGAGCTACACCGCCACCCACTGCCACGTCCAGAGGACATTTACAATGCAATCGCAGGCTCAAAGCATTTTTCACGCCTCGATTTGCGCGACGCTTATCTGCAATTGGAATTGTCTGATGAGTCTAAAAAGCTGTGTACAATCAACACACACCGCGGACTCTTCCAATGCCAGCGATTACCATTCGGCGTAAAATCAGCGCCTGCAATTTTTCAAAGTTTGATGGACAAAATCATCACACCCATCAATGGCGCATTCGTCTATCTCGATGATGTGATTATCGCCAACACGACTCTCGACCAACACGTCAAAACGATTACCAAAGTTTTTGACAAAATAAAACAATTCGGCCTCAGAATCCAACTGGAAAAGTGCAGTTTTCTTCAAAAAGAAACGATTTTCCTTGGCCATATAATTTCTGAAAATGGCATACGCCCGGACCCATCAAGAGCCGAGGCTATTCGAAAAATGCCAGCGCCACATGACAAGTCGACTCTTCGGTCTTTCCTTGGAGCGCTCACATATTACGGAAAATTCATCAAACAAATGCGCGAAATAAGAAGCCCATTGGATGAATTGCTCAAAAAGGATATACCGTGGAATTGGGAAAATGAACAACAAAAATCCTTCGAGAAAGCTAAAGAAATTATGCTTTCGGATTTATTGTTAACGCATTTCGACCCCAAATTGCCAATCATTGTGGCCGCTGATGCTTCAAAAGGAGGAATTGGTGCAACGATTAGCCATCAATTTCCCGACAAAAGTGAACGTGTCATTGAACACGCATCATGCACTTTCTCGGCTGCTCAACAAAATTACAGCCAAATCGAAAAGGAGGCTTTAGGATTGGTGTTTGCGGTACAAAAATTCCACCGCATGCTATACGGCAGAAAATTCACTCTGCTGACTGATCACAAGCCCCTGCTGGCAATCTTCGGATCAACAAAAGGCATCCCAATTTATTCAGCCAGCCGACTTCAACGCTGGGCGTTAATTTTGTCAAATTACGAATTTGATATTAAATACGTCAACACAAAGGCATTCGGAAATGCCGATGTACTCTCGAGGCTCATCGCTAATTACCCGAGGCCATCGGAAGACATTCTCATCGCAAACATCTGCAATGACACTGATTGCTGTGTAAATTTTGTTTTTGAGGCCAAAATAGAGCAACTTCCGATCACCGCAAAAATAATAGCGGAGGAAACAGCAAAAGACGAAATTCTACAACAAATCAGTGCCTTTACCAAACAAGGATGGCCACAAAAGCTGAACGACATTAAATTGTCTCCTTTTCTTCCAAAAAAGGCACAAATATCCGAAATCGAAGGATGCCTCGCCTACGGTGAACGAATCATCATCCCTTCGTCACTCCGGAACAACATCCTCAAATCATTGCATTTTGCGCACCCCGGCATTGTGCGAATGAAAGCCATTGCCAGGAACCACGTTTACTGGCCAGGAATCGACTCCGAAATCTAACGCGTGGTCAAGCAATGCGAGGAATGTCACTCAGCGGCCAAAAATCCTACAAAAGCGACCCTTCAGCCATGGAAGGCAGCAAACGGAGTTTTTGAGCGGATTCACATTGATTTCGCCGGCCCGTGCGCTGACGGCCAAACATACCTGGTTTTGGTCGACGCTTACTCAAAATGGCCAGAAGTATGGCAAATGGAAAGGACTTCCAGCCAACTCACCATTTCAATGCTAAAATCATTCGTGCATCGGCTCGGAATTCCCAAAGAAATTGTCTCCGACAATGGAAGCCAATTTCGATCCGCCGAATTTGCACAATTCTGCAAAGAATTCGACATAAAGCACACCTTCACGCCGCCGTTCCACCCAATGTCGAATGGGGCCGCTGAACGGTTTGTCGACATTTTCAAAAGGTCAATGAAAAAGTGCCGTCAAGAGGGCAAAGATTGGCTTCAAAAAGTGCTTTTGGCGTATCGCACGACACCAAACACGGCACTCAACGGTCATTCGCCAGACGAGCTTTTCCTTGGCCGCCGCATGCGCACAAGAATCGCACTTGTCCATCCGGAAAAACAAAAGCTCCAACCACCAAATTTGGAAAATTTTAAACAATTCCAAGGACAATACATCAAAAAGATGGAAAACCAATTCAACACAACACATGGAGCCAAATCAGCCATTTTCCAAAAAGAGGAAGCAATTTACTTTTGGAATTTGAAATACAATAAAGCCACTTGGCTTCCGGGAAAAATTATTGAGAAATTGGGCTCTTCTCCGACGTATCGCATTTTGGCACCGACGCTTGGCCGAGCCATTCATCGTCATGCCAACCAAATCAGACGGCGTTACCCAATTGAATTGGAGGACAATGATCAAGTTGAAGAAAATGATCAGACACAGGCACAAAATCCGCCGCACTCGCCGATCGCGCACAAACCGCAGACGAATCGCCAGCAAACGCCCGCCGCTGAGCCCGTGCATTTGCGCCGATCAGGAAGAGCCAGGCAAGCACCACAACGACTGGACATGAATCCGACAAAGCCAAAATACGGCTTAATCCGATCTTAAATCCCAAATCGAGGGACATTCGACTTAAGGAGGGAGGTGTTGGATAGAGACCAAAGATCACTTTCTCATCATTGTTATCGACTATTCTCTCTCTCCCTCTCTCTGTCCAACACTATTTCTATTGTCTCTCTCTCTGCCTATCTCTTCCACATTTCTCTGACCCAACGTCTTTATAAGTGTGTCCATTCCCTCACTCATCGCTCTCCGCTCCATTCATTCGCATTGGACATTTTATTATTTTATTCTCCTTCATCACTGCTCTCCTCCGACATCATCAATTTGTTCAATTATTTTTATTTGTGTTTATTAATAAATTGTTGGTACACAACAAAAACAATCACGGTTCAAATTAATGCCATCATTAGCGATATTGAGTTGGCATTTATCAGGCAAGAGGTCAATCCCACAGGCATAAAATTAATGAGTTAAAATTGATAAAGTCAAATTGTCATTTTTGAGTTAGTATTTATAATGTCAGATTCGAAGGCATTAAAAGGACACGGAGGTGTGGCATGGTCTGTAAAAAAATTCGTAAATGTTTTGTTTAACAAAAGAATAAAAAAACTGACAAATGAGTGGGAAAATGGAGCAAAAAAGCACCGAAAAAAATTTAAAAAACATTTGGAGAATCCATCGGTTTTTCGATTTTTACACATTTTTGAAAAACACAAGAAACTTTTGCGAAAAGCTTAGTTAACACTAAAGGTAGAAAAATATGTACATATGTAATATTAAGAAAAACCGGACATATGAAAATATATAAAGTCCAAAATGTTTTAATGTGTCATTTTTCAAATTATTTAAAAGACTCCATCATATATTGAATGTTTTTGAAAATATTTTTAACAAAATATTAATTAAGAAAGAATTTTATTAATATGTTTGGGTCCTGGACAAAGGTTCCAAAAATTTTATTAGTGAAGTAAGCATAAATAATACCATTTGGATTTGCATTTGAATGATATTGAAGTGCCGAAACAAAAAAGACAAAAATTAAATTCTTCGAAATAAACATTTAAAATTCTAAAAATTAAATTTTTATTTTTGTTTTGTTTTATTGTAATTTATAAACAAAAAAAATGGAGGAAGAAAGAAAGTGAAGACTGAATGAATGCATCAAATAAAAACAACAACCCATTTATTGCTTCCAAGCACAATTTTTTAATTTCCGGATAGTAATCTTGGCAAAATTAATCAATATCACAATAAATCGCTAAACATTTCCGTCGGAAATTATAAATTATAATTATATTTTATATGTTTAAGTCTCGGAGAAAATAATTGGAAAAATAAGCAAAAAATTTAATAATTGTTTTTATTGAGGGTTCGGATTTATTTGTACATGAATATTTTTCCTGGACTGGCAAACAGCATGAAATGCACGAGAAACATGTTTTAGCTTGGCTTAAAGCTAATAGAACTTATTTTTTATGTCTATTAGGGCAAATTATTTTTGGTACTTTTCGGTTATATGGCCAAAATTTGAATTTTTTTAAAAATCAACAGATCGCACGTAGAATTGCAAAAATCCATTCTTATTGCAAATTAAAGAAAGGGCGTTTCTTTCTGCCTTCCCACAATTTTCATGAATTAATTAGCACATATGGAAAATCCTTATGCTTTCCCCTCCTCATTCTTCCTCCCCAACCGATAATAAAATGAGCCTTAATTTTATAACCCTCTTCAAAAAAACCAAATGAATTTACTTCAGCAAATTTCCTACAAGATAAGGGGATTATGCACAGAGAACGTGTCTGTGATTGTGGCGGCGAAATGAAAGGGGACAAAAGAGAAAGTGAAGATAAGGAAATCCCAGTTTGGCGTTGCAAAACATGCCACGCCAGAAAAGGGATAAGACTCAATACATGGCTTGACCCGTCAAAGCTACCGCTCGACACAATCGTCCATTTCATATATTGGTGGACGCGAGAAAGTACTTCCGTAGTTTTCAGTGCCAGATCGCAGTGCAGCAACCCTTTTGGCAGTCGTCCGCGAGAGCGAATTGCGGAGGGGTCGACAGTAATGAGTGATTGTTGGTCCTCATATAATATGGTGTGCAGTGCATCGCGCGGCTCTTTTGTGTGTACTTTGGGTCATTTTATCTTGGCGCAGACGGCACCTACAACCACCTGCGAGTTAATAATAACTGCAACTTCATTGATCCCGTTTCTGGTGCCAATACGCAAACAATAGAGCACACTTGGCGATCAGCAAAAACTGCAACAAAAAAACATGGCACACATCGCCAAATGCTTGACTCGTATTTTTGCGAATTTCTCTGCCGCAAAAATGTCAAAGCCCGTGGCGCAGACACATTCGAAGAGACCTTAGCTCAAATTGTGGCATTTATGCCTCCGAAATAATTTTGGCGGATAGTTTTAGCAATTCTATGCGCCCGCTGTTGATTTTTAAAAAAATTCAAATTTTGGCCATATAACAGAAAAGTACCTTATTTTTATTTGTTTTGCCTCAGCTTATGCACACAGATGGAAAAATTGAAATTGGACATTTCGTAGTTTTTCTATAAAAACCAGAAGATCCATCTAGTTCCTCTAAAAACTGGACAATTCTTAAATTCTCTAAATTTGAAAAAAGACCTAAAGGATCCTCTCTATCAATTGTTTGAAAACTTTTTTGTTTACAAACCCAAAAGCAAAAAGCCTTACGAAACTTTTTCAAAATTTTCAGATAGAAACGTGCAAGAAACGAGGCTGTATCTCGGCGGAGAGTGCCGAAACAGACAGTGGTCTTGGAGTAAGCGTACACCTTCAGACTCAAGCAGTTCTAATTAGCTATCAAGCACCCTTATAGCTTGGTTCTGAATTGAGTTATGAATTCCTGTCCAATTCGAAAAATTCGAATTTTCCACACTACATTTCAGAATCCTGCTCTCTGGGGGGATACGCAGGGATTTAAAGCGGCTTCTGAGCGAATCAGGAAAACAAACACAGTAGAAAATGTTGAACACGTATATAAAGACCACCTTAGTTCGAATGAGTCGAATTTTGGAATCCCGGACTCAAGATCGGTTTTTGGAATTTTTAAGTTTTGAATATAAGCGAATTTTTGTTTTTGCGAAATCGGGAAAACAAACACAATAGGAATTGTTGACTTTGTGTATAAACAGCATTCAATTAAATAAATGAGAATTTGACGCGTAATTCAATGAAATTGCAATTTTTGTAAAATATGACAAGGAATAATTTTTTCTGTGGGTAATCAAACTATAAGATCATTTTATACAATTTTTAAATATTAGAAAATAAAATAGTTGGCTAAAATTTTAGAACAATTTTGTAGTGGTTGAAAAAAATTTTGAGGGAAATGATTGAGCTCTTTTTGCGAAAATTTCAAGAAAAAAGTTTCAAGGCGGCTGGAAGAAATTTTCTGGAAAAATTAAATTGACTTATTAAATCACAAAATCCCCTACAAAATAACTTTTGTCAGGGTTTCGATCTCAAAATTTTGTAAATCCTCATTTCAGCCATAAAAAATCCTCATTTGCTACTAAAATACCTCAAAAAAATCCTCATTTGAAATGAAAAATCCTCATTTTTTAAAAGCATAAAAAATGCAAACAAAATCAGTTAAATGTCATATTTTTCTTTTGAAACAATCAAATTCATCAATTTCTTGTCATTTGTAAGCATTTTATGGAAGTCTGAGCACTAAAAATCGAAGTTGCACTTCATTTGGGCCAATGCTTTCACTGTGTCCACGTGTAATGAATTTCGTTTATCTGTCCACTGATATGAGACCCACAAAAAATTGTTTTTTTTTGTGAGCGATTTTTCCAAAAAAACTTTTTGGGAACGTTGGGAGGAGGGGGTCCGGCAGTGCCTATAGGCGCTGCCGGAAATTTTTTGAGATTTTGAGTGCGATTTGTTAACATTTTTGAAATTTTGCAGGTAAGGAATGACTAAACCTCAGTAATTCGAGCAATTTCGACAAATTTTCGGCAATCTTTGCTTTTTTCTACAGTCTCAGTCTTTGAGCAATCTGTGGTATTGTCTAGAGTTGTACGGGACCGGGAATTTTGAGAAAAACCGGGACTTTTCTGGTTAAAAAACCGGGACTTTTTGGCTGGGAAAACCGGGAAAAAACCGGGACTAGTCACTGTCCCGGACAGACTTAGGTACTCAGATGTACGTTTTTTCAGTACCAGTCCCGGTCCCGTACAACTCTATATTGTCTTAAAGCAACGGCAGTGAAGTTACCCAGAGCCAGAAGAGCCACATAACATAAAAAGGAATTTCTCTTCATTGCTTGCTTTTCTTGGCTTTTGCCCTTTTACTGATGAGCACCAATTCAATCCGCAACACTTAACATTTTAATTCAAATAAAAGTACAAAACAATAAAATTAGTCTGAGGCCAACCCAAAATAATTTTAATAGGCAGAAACACACATACAAGAAAACAAACAGCTCAAAAAAACTGAATAAAAAATGTAACGAGTAGGGCTGCCAAAAATGTAAAAAAGTGGTCAAAATATGTACATAAATATGTAAGAAAAATTACCAAAATATGTAAAAAAAAAAAAAAATTAAAATGGTTATTTTTTGAAAAAAAAAATTCTTCATAAAGGATGAAGTAAGCACAAAATGCCATAAAAATGACTTAAATAGGCATAGAATCACTTTTTAATATTTTTAAAAATAATTTTTGGTATTTTTTAGGGGTACATTTTCAAAATAAGTAAAAAAATAAATAAATAATGAACAAAAAATTTGCCGAAATTTTTGATTTATTTTCTAGGTTTCAAAAGTTTCCGTAAAAAATCCTCAAAATATGTAAAAAATGAAAATATAGATGAAAAAAAAAAGCAAAATATGTACCAAATATGTAAGAAAATCCCGAAATATGTTAAAATATGTAAATAAAAGTCCCGGTTTTGTTACAATTTTTAGTGAAGGCAATTTGCTGTATTTTTGTTGCCTTTTATGGGATTAAACTGATTTAAAAAAGAAAATAGGGATACATAAGTTGTTATGGCCGAAAATCAGGACGACATCAAATTGTGTATCTCTATTTTAATTTTCTCTTTAACATTATATCAATTGGCTTATATCAGTAGGCGAAACGAATGTTTTTGGGTTAGTAGGCGAAATGTCAGTAGGCGAAATGTAGAGTAGGCGAAATGTCAGTAGGCAAGATGTACAGTAGGCGAAATGTCAGTAGGCGAAATGAATGTTTTTGGGTTATTAGGCGAAATGTCAGTAGGCGAAATGAATGTTTTTGGGTTAGTAGACGAAATGTCAGTAGGCGAAATGAATGTTTTTTGGTTAGTAGGCGAAATGTCAGTAGGCGAAATGTAGAGTAGGCGAAATGTCAGTAGGCAAGATGTACAGTAGGCGAAATGGCAGTAGGCGAAATGAATGTTTTTGGGTTATTAGGCGAAATGTCAGTAGGCGAAATGAATGTTTTTGGGTTAGTAGGCGAAATGTCAGTAGGCGAAATGAATGTTTTTTGGTTAGTAGGCGAAATGTCAGTTGGCGAAATGTAGAGTAGGCGAAATGTCAGTAGGCAAGATGTACATTAGGCGAAATGTCAGTATGCGAAATGAATGTTTTTGGGTTATTAGGCGAAATGTCAGTGGGCGAAATGAATGTTTTTGGGTTAGTAGGCGAAATGTCAGTAGGCGAAATGAATGTTTTTGGTTAGTGCGAATGTTAGTAGGCGAAATGTCAGTAGGCGAAATGTAGGTGTGCCGGGAAAAATGATAATCACAAAAATTTGCTTTCATACGAATCTAAACCAATAAAATGGCAAAAAATTAAATTGTTTTTTTCAAGTCCAACCTTTCACCCATTCAATTTTAAAACCGATTACTGAATAGGCAGAAGCTGATTGATCTATTCATGACGCATCAAAGATAAATTTCCATTTTTAAACCATCAATTTAACATTTCCTTTTACAGATTTAACACAAAAAATTATTTCAGTATTTTTGTCTTAATAATTGTCTGATCACTAGGGCATCCAAAAATATGGATATAAAATCGCGAAATATGGCCATAAAATATGGACCAAAAATCGCTAAATATGGACATAAAATGCCAAAAACATGCAATAAATTTTCCGAAATGGGGTGTAAATTTTCAATTTTCCAAATACATTAAATTCAAATAAAATACATTTAAAATGGCTGAATATGGTATAATAACTCTTTAGAAGAAGAAAAAAGCAATTTTCTGAGAAAACCGACCAAAAACCAAAATTTTCCATTTTTTGGAAAATTTTCCGTTCTTTGGTGTCAAACCGGCCAATTTAGCTGATGGGGCCGTTCTAATAGGGTTTTTTGGAAAAATGAAAAATATGGACATAAAACATGGAATTAAATCCAAAATATGGACAAATATGGAAATATGGGCATAAAACATGGACTTAAATCCAAAATATGGACAAATATGGAAATATGGCCCAGGAAAAAAATGGATTTCCATATTTTTGGATGCCTTACTGATCATTAATACATTTTTCATTTGCTCCGGTTTTTGGGTTTTAGCTCTTTTTTTCTGATTTCCCAGTGACCTGAAACGCACGAAAAACAAGTTGTTTTTCTTTGGTGGTTGTTAGGTAAGTTACTTTTCGTATTGAATGAGAAGTAGGGTTCGAAGTTGTATGCACTAAAAAATGCCAAATATGCGCATAAAATATGCCCTAAAAACCCGAAAAATGCCCAAATAAGCACTAAAATATGCCTTAAAAACTGCCAAAAAATGGCTTTTAACTTTAAAAAAATGCCAAAAATTGTGTATAAATTAAGAATTGACTTTGAAAACACCAAAACAAGGGCTAAGGATCATTTTTTAGACAATTGCAAAAATATTGAATTTCCATATTTTTAAATTTTTATTATATGCTAAAACAAGAATTACATTTTATATAAATAAATTTTTTTCAAATATTTCTTACAAAAGATAAAAATTTTTCGATTTTTAAGGGTGTATTTTTTAAAAAAATCCCAAAAAGTCGATCCTTAGGGGTGTATTTTTCGCTTTTTCGAATTTTTCCTTGTGAAAATTTCCAAAAAATGACCAAAATATGCTCTAATAGCCCAAAAATGGCAAAATATGCATTTATTCTCGAAAACCCCTAAAATATGCTTTTATATGCACTAAAAACCTTGACCAAATCAAAAAATTTTAACGTAGAAATGCTGCTATTTTTGAGCCCCTTTCTTCATAGCATATGCGCAGAAAAAATAAGCAAAATCATACAACTTCGAACCCTAATGAGAAGCAAATGAAAATTGTTTAAAAACTTCTTCCAAAAATGGAGTTTCAAGCTTCAGTACCATAATTGTTTTATGAAATTTACTCATTAAGTTTCAATTTATTAAGTGCTTTTCGGTATCGAAAATACGCAAATCTCGAGACCGAGAGATGATACTGAGACTCTCGAACAGCATAAGATAAATAAAAAAATATTTCATAAATAATTGCAAATTCGAATTAATTCCAAAATTTAATATTTTTCCCTCATTATTTTATAAGAAAATTATAATTTATTTAGGCTAATGTTTAATGCTTTAGATTTATCTAAAAAGATTCAAAAACAACAAATAGTTTAAAAAGTTGTGGAAGAAATTGGTTTTGAAAAACTAATAAATAAAAAAGGATAGAATAAAATCTTAAAACTAAGCATCCATTCTTTCTTCCTCCGTTTGCTCCATCCATGACCTTAAGCTAATGATGACGTGGGTCGGGTCCACTCGGTGCCAGTCGCTAAATGGCACAATAAAAAGACAATTACTGAAGCCGAATTCCTACCTTCGATTCATTGACCGGCGGCATTTTCTCAGCAAGTTCGCGTAGGTGTGCCCTCATTTTTTCTAATCGATTTGCCCCCATTTCAAATTGCACAGGAGGAGGTGGTGGAGCATGGAAAAGTGAATTCCAGTAGTATCATGTTAACTTGGCACAATTAGCTACCATTGAGCGATTGGTCACATGCGATGGCACCAGTCCCGCTGCATTTCCTCCCTGAGCATTGCCTCGCCCAATCGCTTCCGCCCCACCCGTCGCCAAGGAAGTGAAGAGCAGCCCAGCGGTGACAATTCGTTTGATCTTCGTACCAATCCCAGCTGATGAGTTGCTTCCACTGCCATCATTAGCAGTTTCTTAAAGCAAATAACAATTTTATGTCAATTATTTTGAGGGTTCACCACAGAATAAGGATTCTGTGTACATTTTCATGGACATCAAAATGGTGATTTTGACATTATTTGAAGGAACTTTATTTTAAAATAAATTCAAAAATATTTTCCCTATGTTCTTACTTTTGCCATCAGTGGAAACCGAAGAACTGAATGAGAGGACGGCCAAAAGCACAATGAGAAGGATTTTGAAAATGTTTGACATATTTTTCAGAATCTTTTAATATTTTATTACTGTGCCGCGTTGATTTGGATATTTTTCTGTTATAATATGGGCAGTATTTATATACAATTTCTCTGTTTTTCTTGTCTCGTTGGAAAACAAATTAATTGGTTTCCGATTTGGTGATGTAATTCGTTTTTTTATATTTCTCTACTTTCCTCCAGTATAATTTAAAAAATGTTTTTAAAATTAAATTTCACAATTAGATTTTTCTACTTTCGTGTAATTGTTATTTTTTTGCCACTTTTTGTTTTTAAATTTTTTATTAATAAAAATTCACAAAAATTAATCTAAAAATTGCGGAGGAACAGAAGTAATAGGACGGAATAATTCGTGTGCTGCCATTTTAAAACTGGGCAAAAAATTAAAAACAATTACTAAAAATATTTGTTGAATCGCTTTCTCATTTTAAATTTGTATTTTTTTTCTTTTTTTATTATTGAAACGGCTATTTTCATGTTTTTTGACAAATTATATTCCGATTTGTTGATGTTATTATTAATTTTGATATATTTTTCTGATTTCCTCCGACCTAATCGACCAAACTGTTGTTGAATTAATAATTTTCTCAATTAGATATAATTTTTCTACTTTCGTGTAATTGTTTTGCTATTTTTAATTTTTTTTATTTATTAAAAATTCTGAAAAATAATTTAAAAGTGTCGGATTAAACCGCTGGGCTGCTCTTCACTTCCTTGTTCCAAATAACCACGATACGACTTCAACTCATTTTTACCAGGCTCCACCACCTCGTTCTAGTGGTCAAAATATATACATGAAATGTAAAAAATCATGAAATATACAAAAACCCAAAATAAAAATTATTGTAAGAGAGTCTGGATTTGTAAGAGATTTGGATTATCCGTTTGACTGCCGAAGCGCTAGGAATTAACATTTCACATTTAACTTCCTTTTGCTTATTGTACCAGCCCTTCCCGACGATAATTGATCAATCACATTTCACTTTCATTTGTATTTAATGTTCGCCATTTTTCTCAGTAATCACTTCAATCACTCCGGAATAATGCCACTTATCCCTGTAAGTGTTTCCATCAAAGGCGGGGTGGGATCCCTGCTAGCCTTGATCACCCCATGGGGCCGGGCCTTTCCTTCGGGAGTTTATGAGTGTCCTATCCCTCCTCAATTTGGAAACCCCAGTGTCCCAATGCCAGCACGCCCCACCGCGCACGGACGCGCTCCTTTATTTTAAAGGGTTATATGTTATGTATAAAACTGCCAAATATGTAAAAAAAAAAAGGGTTGTCTTGGAAGTTTGATGAAACAGTTATAAATTTATGGAAATAAATTTGAAAAAAAAACAAAAAAAATATAATATAAGCAAGATTATTGCGACCCCTTTTATTGTTTCGACAATTCCTAAGGAAATTATTCATTAGTCGGGTTATAAATTGTATGGATTAACATATTTTTTCTGCGCATATGCTATGAAGAAAGGGGCTTAAAATAGCATTCCTACGTTAAAATTTTTGATTTGGTGAAAGTTTTTTGTCCATATAAATCCATAGTTTGGGGGTTTTCGGGAATAAATCCATATTTCGACATTTTGGCATTTTTAGTCCATATTTTTGCTATTTTTGGCAAATTTTCACAAGAAAAATGCAAAAAAAGCGAACACCCCCTAAAGAACGACTTTTTTTGGAAATTTAAAAAATACATGCCTAAAAAAAGAATTTTTTCGAAATTTCGGTATTGTCCACCCGAAAATTTTCGCTGAAAACAGAATGAGATTATTATAAACATTTTGAGAAGTATTTGATTTGCAATTGTTACGCTGAATTTAATAAAAATTGGCATTTATAAAATGATAAATCCATTTTTTGGCAGTTTTTAGCGTATTTTTAAGTCTGATTTAGCAAATATTGATTATAAATATATTTTTCGGAATTTTTTAGGGTTTGAAAGATTTATTTTGGCAGTTTTTAATCCATATTTTGGTCCTTATTTGGCCATTTTTGAGCTTTTAAGTCCATATTTCGGGCTTTTTAGTCCATATTTTATGTACATATTTGGCGTTTTTTAGTCCATATAACCCTATTCATTACGTACAAATCGATTTCTATTTAAATTACAAAAAATTCCCAATTTCCCAATGATTCAAAAAATTTAGAACGGGAATAGCTAGGGGGCTGAAAATTTGGAGTCGGGGCTAACTTTTGGTTGTGCATTTCCTGAATTGGAATAACAATTCGAAAATCCAAATTTTCGATTAATCATTTTGGTTCAAAATCGGTTTAAATACACGGAAACAAGCTGAAAGCCATCAATCCTTTAATAAGCGATCATTTCCGCCTCTTTTGAACAAAAAATGTTAAATTCTAAAATTTTGACTTTCGAATTTTCTGGTGTCACTTTCCGTCACTATAAATCACTCTTTTGGTACTTCGTTTGCCGCAAAATTTGGAAATGTACCTCAGTTGCAACTGCAACCAGTTAATAAAAATAGGAGTCCTTGTATTTACAAATTTTCTCTTTAATGAGTTTTTTATTTGATTGTTTTATTTTTCGGTATTATTGCCCTCCAGAATTTTTAATTTTTATTTTGAATTGTTTAGATGAATTTATTTTGATGATTTCTTTACGAGTTGTTTCCACATTTTGCTGCCCTCCCGGCAAAAGGAATGGGTTGTTTGCCAAATTTTTATTTTCTGAATTAAATCTGCAAAAAGAGATGTTAAAAACTTCAAAATAGAAAAGAATCTCAGATATATTTGGCCATGAATTATTTTATTCGCCATAAACAGATTTTCTCAAGTGTTGGCAGTTTTAGGTAATCTAATCGGTTATTTTATTTATTAAAATATTTTCTGAAAAAATGGATTTTAAATTTGCCTCTCTAATTTGGCATGTTCGAAGAGAATTGGGAATTATCGGCAGCAGCAATTCTACCTAAAAGCTTTGCCCTGAAGATTCTGAGACTCAACGGGATATTCGGGTCCAGTGGGTCCTACACTTCTTAAAAATGGTCATTATTACCCATTGGGAGGACATTTTCCCATGGGTAACAGGATGAGTTGGATATGACATCAAAGTGCAACAATAGAAAAATGAGATATTGTAGCATATGGGTACGGTACGACATTCTACAGAACTGATTCGGGGAACAACTTGGCATCCCAAATTTCAGTTGTTCTTGTACTTCTTCTTGTTCATCCTTTCAGTGTGACAAATACATAAAGTTCGTTACGGTGCCGAGCTGGTAATCTGATTTCGGGGCCAGTGCCGAATAATCAGTGCCGCCAACAACGTGCAGCTCCTTAATTCCGGTCAGGGCCGACTCAGCCTGTGTACCACAGTAGCCATGAACACCGGAAATCATTTGGCCTTTCCCGTGGAATCAATCCCACCCATTGAAATTTCTGTAGAGTTTTTTATTTGAAATTATTTTAGTTTTTGAAATTTTATGAAACTCAATTTAATGTTAATGAAATGGAAAGTTGCAAATTCGAATTAATTCCAAAATTTAATATTTTTCCCTCATTATTTTATAAGAAAATTATAATTTATTTAGGTTAATGTTTAATGCTTTAGATTTATCTAAAAAGATTCAAAAACAACAAATAGTTTAAAAAGTTGTGGAAGAAATTGGTTTTGAAAAACTAATAAATAAAAAAGGATAGAATAAAATCTTAAAACTAAGCATCCATTCTTTATTCCTCCGTTTGCTCCATCCATGGCCTTAAGCTAATGATGACGTGGGTCGGGTCCACTCGGTGCCAGTCGCTAAATGGCACAATAAAAAGAGAATTACTGAAGCCGAATTCCTACCTTCGATTCATTGACCGGCGGCATTTTCTCAGCAAGTTCGCGTAGGTGTGCCCTCATTTTTTCTAATCGATTTGCCCCCATTTCAAATTGCACAGGAGGAGGTGGTGGAGCATGGAAAAGTGAATTCCAGTAGTATCATGTTAACTTGGCACAATTAGCTACCATTGAGCGATTGGTCACATGCGATGGCACCAGTCCCGCTGCATTTCCTCCCTGAGCATTGCCTCGCCCAATCGCTTCCGCCCCACCCGTCGCCAAGGAAGTGAAGAGCAGCCCAGCGGTGACAATTCGTTTGATCTTCGTACCAATCCCAGCTGATGAGTTGCTTCCACTGCCATCATTAGCAGTTTCTTAAAGCAAATAACAATTTTATGTCAATTATTTTGAGGGTTCACCACAGAATAAGGATTCTGTGTACATTTTCATGGACATCAAAATGGTGATTTTGACATTATTTGAAGGAACTTTATTTTAAAATAAATTCAAAAATATTTTCCCTATGTTCTTACTTTTGCCATCAGTGGAAACCGAAGAACTGAATGAGAGGACGGCCAAAAGCACAATGAGAAGGATTTTGAAAATGTTTGACATATTTTTCAGAATCTTTTAATATTTTATTACTGTGCCGCGTTGATTTGGATATTTTTCTGTTATAATATGGGCAGTATTTATATACAATTTCTCTGTTTTTCTTGTCTCGTTGGAAAACAAATTAATTGGTTTCCGATTTGGTGATGTAATTCGTTTTTTTATATTTCTCTACTTTCCTCCAGTATAATTTAAAAAATGTTTTTAAAATTAAATTTCACAATTAGATTTTTCTACTTTCGTGTAATTGTTATTTTTTTGCCACTTTTTGTTTTTAAATTTTTTATTAATAAAAATTCACAAAAATTAATCTAAAAATTGCGGAGGAACAGAAGTAATAGGACGGAATAATTCGTGTGCTGCCATTTTAAAACTGGGCAAAAAATTAAAAACAATTACTAAAAATATTTGTTGAATCGCTTTCTCATTTTAAATTTGTATTTTTTTTCTTTTTTTATTATTGAAACGGCTATTTTCATGTTTTTTGACAAATTATATTCCGATTTGTTGATGTTATTATTAATTTTGATATATTTTTCTGATTTCCTCCGACCTAATCGACCAAACTGTTGTTGAATTAATAATTTTCTCAATTAGATATAATTTTTCTACTTTCGTGTAATTGTTTTGCTATTTTTAATTTTTTTTATTTATTAAAAATTCTGAAAAATAATTTAAAAGTGTCGGATTAAACCGCTGGGCTGCTCTTCACTTCCTTGTTCCAAATAACCACGATACGACTTCAACTCATTTTTACCAGGCTCCACCACCTCGTTCTAGTGGTCAAAATATATACATGAAATGTAAAAAATCATGAAATATACAAAAACCCAAAATAAAAATTATTGTAAGAGAGTCTGGATTTGTAAGAGATTTGGATTATCCGTTTGACTGCCGAAGCGCTAGGAATTAACATTTCACATTTAACTTCCTTTTGCTTATTGTACCAGCCCTTCCCGACGATAATTGATCAATCACATTTCACTTTCATTTGTATTTAATGTTCGCCATTTTTCTCAGTAATCACTTCAATCACTCCGGAATAATGCCACTTATCCCTGTAAGTGTTTCCATCAAAGGCGGGGTGGGATCCCTGCTAGCCTTGATCACCCCATGGGGCCGGGCCTTTCCTTCGGGAGTTTATGAGTGTCCTATCCCTCCTCAATTTGGAAACCCCAGTGTCCCAATGCCAGCACGCCCCACCGCGCACGGACGCGCTCCTTTATTTTAAAGGGTTATATGTTATGTATAAAACTGCCAAATATGTAAAAAAAAAAAAGGGTTGTCTTGGAAGTTTGATGAAACAGTTATAAATTTATGGAAATAAATTTGAAAAAAAAACAAAAAAATATATAATATAAGCAAGATTATTGCGACCCCTTTTATTGTTTCGACAATTCTAAGGAAATTATTCATTAGTCGGGTTATAAATTGTATGGATTAACATATTTTTTCTGCGCATATGCTATGAAGAAAGGGGCTTAAAATAGCATTCCTACGTTAAAATTTTTTGATTTGGTGAAAGTTTTTTGTCCATATAAATCCATAGTTTGGGGGTTTTCGGGAATAAATCCATATTTCGACATTTTTGCATTTTTAGTCCATATTTTTGCTATTTTTGGCAAATTTTCACAAGAAAAATGCAAAAAAAGCGAACACCCCTAAAGAACGACTTTTTTTGGAAATTTAAAAAATACATGCCTAAAAAAAGAATTTTTTCGAAATTTCGGAAATTTTTTTTTAGGTATTTGTCCACCCGAAAATTTTCGCTGAAAACAGAATGAGATTATTATAAACATTTTGAGAAGTATTTGATTTGCAATTGTTACGCTGAATTTAATAAAAATTGACATTTATAAAATGATAAATCCATTTTTTGGCAGTTTTTAGCGTATTTTTAAGTCTGTTTTAGCAAATATTGATTATAAATATATTTTTCGGAATTTTTTAGGGTTTGAAAGATTTATTTTGGCAGTTTTTAATCCATATTTTGGTCCATATTTGGCCATTTTTGAGCTTTTTAGTCCATATTTCGGGCTTTTTAGTCCATATTTTATGTACATATTTGGCGTTTTTTAGTCCATATAACCCTATTCATTATGTACAAATCGATTTCTATTTAAATTACAAAAAATTCCCAATTTCCCAATGATTCAAAAAATTTAGAACGGGATTAGCTAGGGGGCTGATAATTTGGAGTCGGGGCTAACTTTTGGTTGTGCATCTCCTGAATTGGAATAACAATTCGAAAATCCAAATTTTCGATTAAACATTTTGGTTCAAAATCGGTTTAAATACACGGAAACAAGCTGAAAGCCATCAATCCTTTAATAAGCGATCATTTCCGCCTCTTTTGAACAAAAAATGTTAAATTCTAAAATTTTGACTTTCGAATTTTCTGGTGTCACTTTCCGTCACTATAAATCACTCTTTTGGTACTTCGTTTGCCGCAAAATTTGGAAATGTACCTCAGTTGCAACTGCAACCAGTTAATAAAAATAGGAGTCCTTGTATTTACAAATTTTCTCTTTAATGAGTTTTTTATTTGATTGTTTTATTTTTCGGTATTATTGCCCTCCAGAATTTTTAATTTTTATTTTGAATTGTTTAGATGAATTTATTTTGATGATTTCTTTACGAGTTGTTTCCACATTTTGCTGCCCTCCCGGCAAAAGGAATGGGTTGTTTGCCAAATTTTTATTTTCTGAATTAAATCTGCAAAAAGAGATGTTAAAAACTTCAAAATAGAAAAGAATCTCAGATATATTTGGCCATGAATTATTTTATTCGCCATAAACAGATTTTCTCAAGTGTTGGCAGTTTTAGGTAATCTAATCGGTTATTTTATTTATTAAAATATTTTCTGAAAAAATGGATTTTAAATTTGCCTCTCTAATTTGGCATGTTCGAAGAGAATTGGGAATTATCGGCAGCAGCAATTCTACCTAAAAGCTTTGCCCTGAAGATTCTGAGACTCAACGGGATATTCGGGTCCAGTGGGTCCTACACTTCTTAAAAATGGTCATTATTACCCATTGGGAGGACATTTTCCCATGGGTAACAGGATGAGTTGGATATGACATCAAAGTGCAACAATAGAAAATGAGTTATCAATGAGATATTGTAGCATATGGGTACGGTACGACATTCTACAGAACTGATTCGGGGAACAACTTGGCATCCCAAATTTCAGTTGTTCTTGTACTTCTTCTTGTTCATCCTTTCAGTGTGACAAATACATAAAGTTCGTTACGGTGCCGAGCTGGTAATCTGATTTCGGGGCCAGTGCCGAATAATCAGTGCCGCCAACAACGTGCAGCTCCTTAATTCCGGTCAGGGCCGACTCAGCCTGTGTACCACAGTAGCCATGAACACCGGAAATCATTTGGCCTTTCCCGTGGAATCAATCCCACCCATTGAAATTTCTGTAGAGTTTTTTATTTGAAATTATTTTAGTTTTTGAAATTTTATGAAACTCAATTTAATGTTAATGAAATGGAAAGTTGCAAATTCGAATTAATTCCAAAATTTAATATTTTTCCCTCATTATTTTATAAGAAAATTATAATTTATTTAGGTTAATGTTTAATGCTTTAGATTTATCTAAAAAGATTCAAAAACAACAAATAGTTTAAAAAGTTGTGGAAGAAATTGGTTTTGAAAAACTAATAAATAAAAAAGGATAGAATAAAATCTTAAAACTAAGCATCCATTCTTTATTCCTCCGTTTGCTCCATCCATGGCCTTAAGCTAATGATGACGTGGGTCGGGTCCACTCGGTGCCAGTCGCTAAATGGCACAATAAAAAGACAATTACTGAAGCCGAATTCCTACCTTCGATTCATTGACCGGCGGCATTTTCTCAGCAAGTTCGCGTAGGTGTGCCCTCATTTTTTCTAATCGATTTGCCCCCATTTCAAATTGCACAGGAGGAGGTGGTGGAGCATGGAAAAGTGAATTCCAGTAGTATCATGTTAACTTGGCACAATTAGCTACCATTGAGCGATTGGTCACATGCGATGGCACCAGTCCCGCTGCATTTCCTCCCTGAGCATTGCCTCGCCCAATCGCTTCCGCCCCACCCGTCGCCAAGGAAGTGAAGAGCAGCCCAGCGGTGACAATTCGTTTGATCTTCGTACCAATCCCAGCTGATGAGTTGCTTCCACTGCCATCATTAGCAGTTTCTTAAAGCAAATAACAATTTTATGTCAATTATTTTGAGGGTTCACCACAGAATAAGGATTCTGTGTACATTTTCATGGACATCAAAATGGTGATTTTGACATTATTTGAAGGAACTTTATTTTAAAATAAATTCAAAAATATTTTCCCTATGTTCTTACTTTTGCCATCAGTGGAAACCGAAGAACTGAATGAGAGGACGGCCAAAAGCACAATGAGAAGGATTTTGAAAATGTTTGACATATTTTTCAGAATCTTTTAATATTTTATTACTGTGCCGCGTTGATTTGGATATTTTTCTGTTATAATATGGGCAGTATTTATATACAATTTCTCTGTTTTTCTTGTCTCGTTGGAAAACAAATTAATTGGTTTCCGATTTGGTGATGTAATTCGTTTTTTTATATTTCTCTACTTTCCTCCAGTATAATTTAAAAAATGTTTTTAAAATTAAATTTCACAATTAGATTTTTCTACTTTCGTGTAATTGTTATTTTTTTGCCACTTTTTGTTTTTAAATTTTTTATTAATAAAAATTCACAAAAATTAATCTAAAAATTGCGGAGGAACAGAAGTAATAGGACGGAATAATTCGTGTGCTGCCATTTTAAAACTGGGCAAAAAATTAAAAACAATTACTAAAAATATTTGTTGAATCGCTTTCTCATTTTAAATTTGTATTTTTTTTTCTTTTTTTATTATTGAAACGGCTATTTTCATGTTTTTTGACAAATTATATTCCGATTTGTTGATGTTATTATTAATTTTGATATATTTTTCTGATTTCCTCCGACCTAATCGACCAAACTGTTGTTGAATTAATAATTTTCTCAATTAGATATAATTTTTCTACTTTCGTGTAATTGTTTTGCTATTTTTAATTTTTTTTATTTATTAAAAATTCTGAAAAATAATTTAAAAGTGTCGGATTAAACCGCTGGGCTGCTCTTCACTTCCTTGTTCCAAATAACCACGATACGACTTCAACTCATTTTTACCAGGCTCCACCACCTCGTTCTAGTGGTCAAAATATATACATGAAATGTAAAAAATCATGAAATATACAAAAACCCAAAATAAAAATTATTGTAAGAGAGTCTGGATTTGTAAGAGATTTGGATTATCCGTTTGACTGCCGAAGCGCTAGGAATTAACATTTCACATTTAACTTCCTTTTGCTTATTGTACCAGCCCTTCCCGACGATAATTGATCAATCACATTTCACTTTCATTTGTATTTAATGTTCGCCATTTTTCTCAGTAATCACTTCAATCACTCCGGAATAATGCCACTTATCCCTGTAAGTGTTTCCATCAAAGGCGGGGTGGGATCCCTGCTAGCCTTGATCACCCCATGGGGCCGGGCCTTTCCTTCGGGAGTTTATGAGTGTCCTATCCCTCCTCAATTTGGAAACCCCAGTGTCCCAATGCCAGCACGCCCCACCGCGCACGGACGCGCTCCTTTATTTTAAAGGGTTATATGTTATGTATAAAACTGCCAAATATGTAAAAAAAAAAAAGGGTTGTCTTGGAAGTTTGATGAAACAGTTATAAATTTATGGAAATAAATTTGAAAAAAAAACAAAAAAATATATAATATAAGCAAGATTATTGCGACCCCTTTTATTGTTTCGACAATTCTAAGGAAATTATTCATTAGTCGGGTTATAAATTGTATGGATTAACATATTTTTTCTGCGCATATGCTATGAAGAAAGGGGCTCAAAAATAGCATTCCTACGTTAAAATTTTTTGATTTGGTGAAAGTTTTTTGTCCATATAAATCCATAGTTTGGGGGTTTTCGGGAATAAATCCATATTTCGACATTTTGGCATTTTTAGTCCATATTTTTGCTATTTTTGGCAAATTTTCACAAGAAAAATGCAAAAAAAGCGAACACCCCTAAAGAACGACTTTTTTTGGAAATTTAAAAAATACATGCCTAAAAAAAGAATTTTTTCGAAATTTCGGAAATTTTTTTTTAGGTATTTGTCCACCCGAAAATTTTCGCTGAAAACAGAATGAGATTATTATAAACATTTTGAGAAGTATTTGATTTGCAATTGTTACGCTGAATTTAATAAAAATTGACATTTATAAAATGATAAATCCATTTTTTGGCAGTTTTTAGCGTATTTTTAAGTCTGATTTTAACAAATATTGATTATAAATATATTTTTCGGAATTTTTTAGGGTTTGAAAGATTTATTTTGGCAGTTTTTAATCCATATTTTGGTCCTTATTTGGCCATTTTTGAGCTTTTAAGTCCATATTTCGGGCTTTTTAGTCCATATTTTATGTACATATTTGGCGTTTTTTAGTCCATATAACCCTATTCATTACGTACAAATCGATTTCTATTTAAATTACAAAAAATTCCCAATTTCCCAATGATTCAAAAAATTTAGAACGGGATTAGCTAGGGGGCTGAAAATTTGGAGTCGGGGCTAACTTTTGGTTGTGCATCTCCTGAATTGGAATAACAATTCGAAAATCCAAATTTTCGATTAATCATTTTGGTTCAAAATCGGTTTAAATACACGGAAACAAGCTGAAAGCCATCAATCCTTTAATAAGCGATCATTTCCGCCTCTTTTGAACAAAAAATGTTAAATTCTAAAATTTTGACTTTCGAATTTTCTGGTGTCACTTTCCGTCACTATAAATCACTCTTTTGGTACTTCGTTTGCCGCAAAATTTGGAAATGTACCTCAGTTGCAACTGCAACCAGTTAATAAAAATAGGAGTCCTTGTATTTACAAATTTTCTCTTTAATGAGTTTTTTATTTGATTGTTTTATTTTTCGGTATTATTGCCCTCCAGAATTTTTAATTTTTATTTTGAATTGTTTAGATGAATTTATTTTGATGATTTCTTTACGAGTTGTTTCCACATTTTGCTGCCCTCCCGGCAAAAGGAATGGGTTGTTTGCCAAATTTTTATTTTCTGAATTAAATCTGCAAAAAGAGATGTTAAAAACTTCAAAATAGAAAAGAATCTCAGATATATTTGGCCATGAATTATTTTATTCGCCATAAACAGATTTTCTCAAGTGTTGGCAGTTTTAGGTAATCTAATCGGTTATTTTATTTATTAAAATATTTTCTGAAAAAATGGATTTTAAATTTGCCTCTCTAATTTGGCATGTTCGAAGAGAATTGGGAATTATCGGCAGCAGCAATTCTACCTAAAAGCTGTGCCCTGAAGATTCTGAGACTCAACGGGATATTCTGGTCCAGTGGGTCCTACACTTCTTAAAAATGGTCATTATTACCCATTGGGAGGACATTTTCCCATGGGTAATAGGATGAGTTGGATATGACATCAAAGTGCAACAATAGAAAAATGAGTTATCAATGAGATTTTGTAGCATATGGGTACGGTACGACATTCTACAGAACTGATTTCGGGGAACAACTTGGCATCCCAAGTTTCAGTTGTTCTTGTACTTCTTCTTATAGGCTTAGAATCACTTTTTAATATTTTTAAAAATACTTTTTGGTATTTTTTAGGGGTACATTTTCAAAATTATTTTTTCACTATAAATTTTCAAAATAAGTAAAAAAAATAAATAAATAATGAACAAAAAATTTGCCGAAATTTTTGATTTATTTTCTAGGTTTCCAAAAGTTTCCGTAAAAAATCCTCAAAATATGTAAAAAATGAAATATAGATGAAAAAAAAAAGCAAAATATGTACCAAATATGTAAGAAAATCCCGAAATATGTTAAAATATGTAAATAAAGTCCCGGTTTTTTACAATTTTTAGTGAAGGCAATTTGCTGTATTTTTGTTGCCTTTTATGGGATTAAACTGATTTAAAAAAGAAAATAGGGATACATAAGTTGTTATGGCCGAAAATCAGGACGACATCAAATTGTGTATCTCTATTTTAATTTTCTCTTTAACATTATATCAATTGGCTTATATCAGTAGGCGAAACGAATGTTTTTGGGTTAGTAGGCGAAATGTCAGTAGGCAAGATGTACAGTAGGCGAAATGTCAGGAGGCGAAATGAATGTTTTTGGGTTATTAGGCGAAATGTCAGTAGGCGAAATGAATGTTTTTGGGTTAGTAGACGAAATGTCAGTAGCCGAAATGAATGTTTTTTGGTTAGTAGGCGAAATGTCAGTTGGCGAAATGTAGAGTAGGCGAAATGTCAGTAGGCGAAATGTAGAGTAGGCGAAATGTCAGTAGGCGAAATGAATGTTTTTGGGTTATTAGGCGAAATGTCAGTAGGCGAAATGAATGTTTTTTGGTTAGTAGGCGAAATGTCAGTAGGCGAAATGTCAGTAGGCAAGATGTACAGAAGGCGAAATGACAAGCAGACGAAATGTCGGTAGGCGAAACGTCCGATTTTGTGTTAGTAGGCGAAATGAATGTTTTTGGCTTAATAGGCGAAATGTCCAGTAGGCGAAATGTAGGCGTAATCACAAAAATTTGCTTTCATATGAATCTAAACCAATAAAATGGCAAAAAATTAAATTGTTTTTTTCAAGTCCAACCTTTCACCCATTCAATTTTAAAACCTATTATTGAATAGGCAGATGCTGATTGATCTATTCATGACGCATCAAAGATAAATTTCCCATTTTTAAACCATCAATTTAACATTTCCTTTTACAGATTTAACACAGAAAAATTTTTCAGTGTTTTTGTCTTAATAATTGTTTGATCACTAGGGCATCCAAAAATATGGATATAAAATCGCGAAATATGGCCATAAAATATGGACCAAACATCACAAAATATGGACATAAAACATGGACTTAAATCCAAAATATGGACAAATATGGAAATATGGTCCAGGAAAAAATGGATTTCCATATTTTTGGATGCCTTACTGATCACTTATACCTTTTTTTCATTTGCTCCGGTTTTTAGGCATTTTTTCTGATTTCCCAGTGACCTGAAACGCAAGAAAAACAAGTTGTTTTTCTTTGGAGGTTGTTAGCTTTTCGTATTGAATGAGAAGTAGGGTTCGAAGTTGTATGCACTAAAAAATGCCAAATATGCGCATAAAATATGCCCTAAAAACCCGAAAAATGCCCAAATAAGCACTAAAATATGCCTTTCTCAAGTGTTGGCAGTTTTAAGTAATCTAATCGGTTATTTTATTTATTAAAATATTTTCTGAAAAAATGGATTTTAAATTTGCCTCTCTAATTTGGCATGTTCGAAGAGAATTGGGAATTATCGGCAGCAGCAATTCTACCTAAAAGCTTTGCCCTGAAGATTCTGAGACTCAACGGGATATTCTGGTCCAGTGGGTCCTACACTTCTTAAAAATGGTCATTATTACCCATTGGGAGGACATTTTCCCATGGGTAACAGGATGAGTTGGATATGACATCAAAGTGCAACAATAGAAAAATGAGTTATCAATGAGATATTGTAGCATATGGGTACGGTACGACATTCTACAGAACTGATTCGGGGAACAACTTGGCATCCCAAATTTCAGTTGTTCTTGTACTTCTTCTTGTTCATCCTTTCAGTGTGACAAATACATAAAGTTCGTTACGGTGCCGAGCTGGTAATCTGATTTCGGGGCCAGTGCCGAATAATCAGTGCCGCCAACAACGTGCAGCTCCTTAATTCCGGTCAGGGCCGACTCAGCCTGTGTACCACAGTAGCCATGAACACCGGAAATCATTTGGCCTTTCCCGTGGAATCAATCCCACCCATTGAAATTTCTGTAGAGTTTTTTATTTGAAATTATTTTAGTTTTTGAAATTTTATGAAACTCAATTTAATGTTAATGAAATGGAAAGTTGCAAATTCGAATTAATTCCAAAATTTAATATTTTTCCCTCATTATTTTATAAGAAAATTATAATTTATTTAGGTTAATGTTTAATGCTTTAGATTTATCTAAAAAGATTCAAAAACAACAAATAGTTTAAAAAGTTGTGGAAGAAATTGGTTTTGAAAAACTAATAAATAAAAAAGGATAGAATAAAATCTTAAAACTAAGCATCCATTCTTTATTCCTCCGTTTGCTCCATCCATGGCCTTAAGCTAATGATGACGTGGGTCGGGTCCACTCGGTGCCAGTCGCTAAATGGCACAATAAAAAGACAATTACTGAAGCCGAATTCCTACCTTCGATTCATTGACCGGCGGCATTTTCTCAGCAAGTTCGCGTAGGTGTGCCCTCATTTTTTCTAATCGATTTGCCCCCATTTCAAATTGCACAGGAGGAGGTGGTGGAGCATGGAAAAGTGAATTCCAGTAGTATCATGTTAACTTGGCACAATTAGCTACCATTGAGCGATTGGTCACATGCGATGGCACCAGTCCCGCTGCATTTCCTCCCTGAGCATTGCCTCGCCCAATCGCTTCCGCCCCACCCGTCGCCAAGGAAGTGAAGAGCAGCCCAGCGGTGACAATTCGTTTGATCTTCGTACCAATCCCAGCTGATGAGTTGCTTCCACTGCCATCATTAGCAGTTTCTTAAAGCAAATAACAATTTTATGTCAATTATTTTGAGGGTTCACCACAGAATAAGGATTCTGTGTACATTTTCATGGACATCAAAATGGTGATTTTGACATTATTTGAAGGAACTTTATTTTAAAATAAATTCAAAAATATTTTCCCTATGTTCTTACTTTTGCCATCAGTGGAAACCGAAGAACTGAATGAGAGGACGGCCAAAAGCACAATGAGAAGGATTTTGAAAATGTTTGACATATTTTTCAGAATCTTTTAATATTTTATTACTGTGCCGCGTTGATTTGGATATTTTTCTGTTATAATATGGGCAGTATTTATATACAATTTCTCTGTTTTTCTTGTCTCGTTGGAAAACAAATTAATTGGTTTCCGATTTGGTGATGTAATTCGTTTTTTTATATTTCTCTACTTTCCTCCAGTATAATTTAAAAAATGTTTTTAAAATTAAATTTCACAATTAGATTTTTCTACTTTCGTGTAATTGTTATTTTTTTGCCACTTTTTGTTTTTAAATTTTTTATTAATAAAAATTCACAAAAATTAATCTAAAAATTGCGGAGGAACAGAAGTAATAGGACGGAATAATTCGTGTGCTGCCATTTTAAAACTGGGCAAAAAATTAAAAACAATTACTAAAAATATTTGTTGAATCGCTTTCTCATTTTAAATTTGTATTTTTTTTCTTTTTTTATTATTGAAACGGCTATTTTCATGTTTTTTGACAAATTATATTCCGATTTGTTGATGTTATTATTAATTTTGATATATTTTTCTGATTTCCTCCGACCTAATCGACCAAACTGTTGTTGAATTAATAATTTTCTTAATTAGATATAATTTTTCTACTTTCGTGTAATTGTTTTGCTATTTTTAATTTTTTTTATTTATTAAAAATTCTGAAAAATAATTTAAAAGTGTCGGATTAAACCGCTGGGCTGCTCTTCACTTCCTTGTTCCAAATAACCACGATACGACTTCAACTCATTTTTACCAGGCTCCACCACCTCGATCTAGTGGTCAAAATATATACATGAAATGTAAAAAATCATGAAATATACAAAAACCCAAAATAAAAATTATTGTAAGAGAGTCTGGATTTGTAAGAGATTTGGATTATCCGTTTGACTGCCGAAGCGCTAGGATTTAACATTTCACATTTAATTTCCTTTTGCTTATTGTACCACCCCTTCCCGACGATAATTGATCAATCACATTTCACTTTCATTTGTATTTAATGTTCGCCATTTTTCTCAGTAATCACTTCAATCACTCCGGAATAATGCCACTTATCCCTGTAAGTGTTTCCATCAAAGGCGGGATGGGATCCCTGCTAGCCTTGATCACCCCATGGGGCCGGGCCTTTCCTTCGGGAGTTTATGAGTGTCCTATCCCTCCCCAATTTGGAAACCCCAGTGTCCCAATGCCAGCACGCCCCACCGCGCACGGACGCGCTCCTTTATTTTAAAGGGTTATATGTTATGTATAAAACTGCCAAATATGTAAAAAAAAAAAGGGTTGTCTTGGAAGTTTGATGAAACAGTTATAAATTTATGGAAATAAATTTGAAAAAAAAACAAAAAAAATAATAATATAAGCAAGATTATTGCGACCCCTTTTATTGTTTCGACAATTCTAAGGAAATTATTCATTAGTCGGGTTATAAATTGTATGGATTAACATATTTTTTCTGCGCATATGCTATGAAGAAAGGGGCTCTAAAATAGCATTCCTACGTTAAAATTTTTTGATTTGGTGAAAGTTTTTTGTCCATATAAATCCATAGTTTGGGGGTTTTCGGGAATAAATCCATATTTCGACATTTTTGCATTTTTAGTCCATATTTTTGCTATTTTTGGCAAATTTTCACAAGAAAAATGCAAAAAAAGCGAACACCCCTAAAGAACGACTTTTTTTGGAAATTTAAAAAATACATGCCTAAAAAAAGAATTTTTTCGAAATTTCGGAAATTTTTTTTTAGGTATTTGTCCACCCGAAAATTTTCGCTGAAAACAGAATGAGATTATTATAAACATTTTGAGAAGTATTTGATTTGCAATTGTTACGCTGAATTTAATAAAAATTGGCATTTATAAAATGATAAATCCATTTTTTGGCAGTTTTTAGCGTATTTTTAAGTCTGATTTAGCAAATATTGATTATAAATATATTTTTCGGAATTTTTTAGGGTTTGAAAGATTTATTTTGGCAGTTTTTAATCCATATTTTGGTCCTTATTTGGCCATTTTTGAGCTTTTAAGTCCATATTTCGGGCTTTTTAGTCCATATTTTATGTACATATTTGGCGTTTTTTAGTCCATATAACCCTATTCATTACGTACAAATCGATTTCTATTTAAATTACAAAAAATTCCCAATTTCCCAATGATTCAAAAAATTTAGAACGGGAATAGCTAGGGGGCTGAAAATTTGGAGTCGGGGCTAACTTTTGGTTGTGCATTTCCTGAATTGGAATAACAATTCGAAAATCCAAATTTTCGATTAAACATTTTGGTTCAAAATCGGTTTAAATACACGGAAACAAGCTGAAAGCCATCAATCCTTTAATAAGCGATCATTTCCGCCTCTTTTGAACAAAAAATGTTAAATTCTAAAATTTTGACTTTCGAATTTTCTGGTGTCACTTTCCGTCACTATAAATCACTCTTTTGGTACTTCGTTTGCCGCAAAATTTGGAAATGTACCTCAGTTGCAACTGCAACCAGTTAATAAAAATAGGAGTCATTGTATTTACAAATTTTCTCTTTAATGAGTTTTTTATTTGATTGTTTTATTTTTCGGTATTATTGCCCTCCAGAATTTTTAATTTTTATTTTGAATTGTTTAGGCTTTTATATGCACTAAAAACCTTGACCAAATCAAAAAATTTTAACGTAGAAATGCTGCTATTTTTGAGCCCCTTTCTTCATAGCATATGCGCAGAAAAAATAAGCAAAATCATACAACTTCGAACCCTAATGAGAAGCAAATGAAAATTGTTTAAAAACTTCTTCCAAAAATGGAGTTTCAAGCTTCAGTACCATAATTGTTTTATGAAATTTACTCATTAAGTTTCAATTTATTAAGTGCTTTTCGGTATCGAAAATACGCAAATCTCGAGACCGAGAGATGATACTGAGACTCTCGAACAGCATAAGATAAATAAAAAAATATTTCATAAATAATTGCAAATTCGAATTAATTCCAAAATTTAATATTTTTCCCTCATTATTTTATAAGAAAATTATAATTTATTTAGGCTAATGTTTAATGCTTTAGATTTATCTAAAAAGATTCAAAAACAACAAATAGTTTAAAAAGTTGTGGAAGAAATTGGTTTTGAAAAACTAATAAATAAAAAAGGATAGAATAAAATCTTAAAACTAAGCATCCATTCTTTATTCCTCCGTTTGCTCCATCCATGGCCTTAAGCTAATGATGACGTGGGTCGGGTCCACTCGGTGCCAGTCGCTAAATGGCACAATAAAAAGACAATTACTGAAGCCGAATTCCTACCTTCGATTCATTGACCGGCGGCATTTTCTCAGCAAGTTCGCGTAGGTGTGCCCTCATTTTTTCTAATCGATTTGCCCCCATTTCAAATTGCACAGGAGGAGGTGGTGGAGCATGGAAAAGTGAATTCCAGTAGTATCATGTTAACTTGGCACAATTAGCTACCATTGAGCGATTGGTCACATGCGATGGCACCAGTCCCGCTGCATTTCCTCCCTGAGCATTGCCTCGCCCAATCGCTTCCGCCCCACCCGTCGCCAAGGAAGTGAAGAGCAGCCCAGCGGTGACAATTCGTTTGATCTTCGTACCAATCCCAGCTGATGAGTTGCTTCCACTGCCATCATTAGCAGTTTCTTAAAGCAAATAACAATTTTATGTCAATTATTTTGAGGGTTCACCACAGAATAAGGATTCTGTGTACATTTTCATGGACATCAAAATGGTGATTTTGACATTATTTGAAGGAACTTTATTTTAAAATAAATTCAAAAATATTTTCCCTATGTTCTTACTTTTGCCATCAGTGGAAACCGAAGAACTGAATGAGAGGACGGCCAAAAGCACAATGAGAAGGATTTTGAAAATGTTTGACATATTTTTCAGAATCTTTTAATATTTTATTACTGTGCCGCGTTGATTTGGATATTTTTCTGTTATAATATGGGCAGTATTTATATACAATTTCTCTGTTTTTCTTGTCTCGTTGGAAAACAAATTAATTGGTTTCCGATTTGGTGATGTAATTCGTTTTTTTATATTTCTCTACTTTCCTCCAGTATAATTTAAAAAATGTTTTTAAAATTAAATTTCACAATTAGATTTTTCTACTTTCGTGTAATTGTTATTTTTTTGCCACTTTTTGTTTTTAAATTTTTTATTAATAAAAATTCACAAAAATTAATCTAAAAATTGCGGAGGAACAGAAGTAATAGGACGGAATAATTCGTGTGCTGCCATTTTAAAACTGGGCAAAAAATTAAAAACAATTACTAAAAATATTTGTTGAATCGCTTTCTCATTTTAAATTTGTATTTTTTTTCTTTTTTTATTATTGAAACGGCTATTTTCATGTTTTTTGACAAATTATATTCCGATTTGTTGATGTTATTATTAATTTTGATATATTTTTCTGATTTCCTCCGACCTAATCGACCAAACTGTTGTTGAATTAATAATTTTCTCAATTAGATATAATTTTTCTACTTTCGTGTAATTGTTTTGCTATTTTTAATTTTTTTTATTTATTAAAAATTCTGAAAAATAATTTAAAAGTGTCGGATTAAACCGCTGGGCTGCTCTTCACTTCCTTGTTCCAAATAACCACGATACGACTTCAACTCATTTTTACCAGGCTCCACCACCTCGTTCTAGTGGTCAAAATATATACATGAAATGTAAAAAATCATGAAATATACAAAAACCCAAAATAAAAATTATTGTAAGAGAGTCTGGATTTGTAAGAGATTTGGATTATCCGTTTGACTGCCGAAGCGCTAGGAATTAACATTTCACATTTAACTTCCTTTTGCTTATTGTACCAGCCCTTCCCGACGATAATTGATCAATCACATTTCACTTTCATTTGTATTTAATGTTCGCCATTTTTCTCAGTAATCACTTCAATCACTCCGGAATAATGCCACTTATCCCTGTAAGTGTTTCCATCAAAGGCGGGGTGGGATCCCTGCTAGCCTTGATCACCCCATGGGGCCGGGCCTTTCCTTCGGGAGTTTATGAGTGTCCTATCCCTCCTCAATTTGGAAACCCCAGTGTCCCAATGCCAGCACGCCCCACCGCGCACGGACGCGCTCCTTTATTTTAAAGGGTTATATGTTATGTATAAAACTGCCAAATATGTAAAAAAAAAAAGGGTTGTCTTGGAAGTTTGATGAAACAGTTATAAATTTATGGAAATAAATTTGAAAAAAAAACAAAAAAAATATAATATAAGCAAGATTATTGCGACCCCTTTTATTGTTTCGACAATTCTAAGGAAATTATTCATTAGTCGGGTTATAAATTGTATGGATTAACATATTTTTTCTGCGCATATGCTATGAAGAAAGGGGCTCAAAAATAGCATTCCTACGTTAAAATTTTTTGATTTGGTGAAAGTTTTTTGTCCATATAAATCCATAGTTTGGGGGTTTTCGGGAATAAATCCATATTTCGACATTTTGGCATTTTTAGTCCATATTTTTGCTATTTTTGGCAAATTTTCACAAGAAAAATGCAAAAAAAGCGAACACCCCTAAAGAACGACTTTTTTTGGAAATTTAAAAAATACATGCCTAAAAAAAGAATTTTTTCGAAATTTCGGAAATTTTTTTTTAGGTATTTGTCCACCCGAAAATTTTCGCTGAAAACAGAATGAGATTATTATAAACATTTTGAGAAGTATTTGATTTGCAATTGTTACGCTGAATTTAATAAAAATTGGCATTTATAAAATGATAAATCCATTTTTTGGCAGTTTTTAGCGTATTTTTAAGTCTGATTTTAGCAAATATTGATTATAAATATATTTTTCGGAATTTTTTAGGGTTTGAAAGATTTATTTTGGCAGTTTTTAATCCATATTTTGGTCCTTATTTGGCCATTTTTGAGCTTTTAAGTCCATATTTCGGGCTTTTTAGTCCATATTTTATGTACATATTTGGCGTTTTTTAGTCCATATAACCCTATTCATTACGTACAAATCGATTTCTATTTAAATTACAAAAAATTCCCAATTTCCCAATGATTCAAAAAATTTAGAACGGGAATAGCTAGGGGGCTGAAAATTTGGAGTCGGGGCTAACTTTTGGTTGTGCATCTCCTGAATTGGAATAACAATTCGAAAATCCAAATTTTCGATTAATCATTTTGGTTCAAAATCGGTTTAAATACACGGAAACAAGCTGAAAGCCATCAATCCTTTAATAAGCGATCATTTCCGCCTCTTTTGAACAAAAAATGTTAAATTCTAAAATTTTGACTTTCGAATTTTCTGGTGTCACTTTCCGTCACTATAAATCACTCTTTTGGTACTTCGTTTGCCGCAAAATTTGGAAATGTACCTCAGTTGCAACTGCAACCAGTTAATAAAAATAGGAGTCATTGTATTTACAAATTTTCTCTTTAATGAGTTTTTTATTTGATTGTTTTATTTTTCGGTATTATTGCCCTCCAGAATTTTTAATTTTTATTTTGAATTGTTTAGATGAATTTATTTTGATGATTTCTTTACGAGTTGTTTCCACATTTTGCTGCCCTCCCGGCAAAAGGAATGGGTTGTTTGCCAAATTTTTATTTTCTGAATTAAATCTGCAAAAAGAGATGTTAAAAACTTCAAAATAGAAAAGAATCTCAGATATATTTGGCCATGAATTATTTTATTCGCCATAAACAGATTTTCTCAAGTGTTGGCAGTTTTAGGTAATCTAATCGGTTATTTTATTTATTAAAATATTTTCTGAAAAAATGGATTTTAAATTTGCCTCTCTAATTTGGCATGTTCGAAGAGAATTGGGAATTATCGGCAGCAGCAATTCTACCTAAAAGCTGTGCCCTGAAGATTCTGAGACTCAACGGGATATTCGGGTCCAGTGGGTCCTACACTTCTTAAAAATGGTCATTATTACCCATTGGGAGGACATTTTCCCATGGGTAACAGGATGAGTTGGATATGACATCAAAGTGCAACAATAGAAAAATGAGTTATCAATGAGATATTGTAGCATATGGGTACGGTACGACATTCTACAGAACTAATTCGGGGAACAACTTGGCATCCCAAATTTCAGTTGTTCTTGTACTTCTTCTTGTTCGTCCTTCCAGTGTGACAAATACATAAAGTTCGTTGCGGTGCCGAGCTGGTAATCTGATTTCGGGGCCAGTGCCGAATAATCAGTGCCGCCAACAACGTGCAGCTCCTTAATTCCGGTCAGGGCCGACTCAGCCTGTGTACCACAGTAGCCATGAACACCGGAAATCATTTGGCCTTTCCCGTGGAATCAATCCCACCCATTGAAATTTCTGTAGAGTTTTTTATTTGAAATTATTTTAGTTTTTGAAATTTTATGAAACTCAATTTAATGTTAATGAAATGGAAAGGAATTGTTCGAATGGTTTAATTTGAATCAAATTGAACCTGAATTTTGTAATATCGCATTAAAATTTTAAATTTGAATAAAAGAAAATTTAAATAACTGTCAGTACTTTAATTATATAATTTGTTTCAAAAATTTATTACATAAATCCATATAAAAAATAAAAACGTAATACAATATAAAATTTATTCAACAGAAAAAAATATTTAAAAATGAGTTTTGTTTCGAGCTTCGGGACCAATAATTTATTTTATGAAATGTTCATTTATTCCTATTTGTTGAGAAGTGCTATTTGATACCGGAACTTGCGAGTATCGAGGTGTGAGACGATACTGAGAAACTCGACAGCACTGATAATAAAAAATTTACAAATATTTTAAATTCAAAATTAATTTCAATTTTTCTTTAGTTTTTCTAAATTATTTATAATTTGCGATTGAAAGTTTAAAATGCTATAAAATATTAAATGATGAATAAATTAAACTTTGATATTTTCGGTTTTCACAATACCATAAAATTATTAATTTCTAATCAATCAAAAAGATAGAAGTTGCCCCCTTTTCAAATTGCGCAGGAGATGGTGGAGCCTGGTAAAAATGAGTTGCAGTAGTATCATGTTAACTTGGCACAATTAGCTACCATTGAGCGATTGGTCACATGCGATGGCACCAGTCCCGCTGCATTTCCTCCCTGAGCATTGCCTCGCCCAATCGCTTCCGCCCCACCCGTCGCCAAGGAAGTGAAGAGCAGCCCAGCGGTGACAATTCGTTTGATCTTCGTACCAATCCCAGCTGATGAGTTGCTTCCACTGCCATCATTAGCAGTTTCTTAAAGCAAATAACAATTTTATGTCAATTATTTTGAGGGTTCACCACAGAATAAGGATTCTGTGTACATTTTCATGGACATCAAAATGGTGATTTTGACATTATTTGAAGGAACTTTATTTTAAAATAAATTCAAAAATATTTTCCCTATGTTCTTACTTTTGCCATCAGTGGAAACCGAAGAACTGAATGAGAGGACGGCCAAAAGCACAATGAGAAGGATTTTGAAAATGTTTGACATATTTTTCAGAATCTTTTAATATTTTATTACTGTGCCGCGTTGATTTGGATATTTTTCTGTTATAATATGGGCAGTATTTATATACAATTTCTCTGTTTTTCTTGTCTCGTTGGAAAACAAATTAATTGGTTTCCGATTTGGTGATGTAATTCGTTTTTTTATATTTCTCTACTTTCCTCCAGTATAATTTAAAAAATGTTTTTAAAATTAAATTTCACAATTAGATTTTTCTACTTTCGTGTAATTGTTATTTTTTTGCCACTTTTTGTTTTTAAATTTTTTATTAATAAAAATTCACAAAAATTAATCTAAAAATTGCGGAGGAACAGAAGTAATAGGACGGAATAATTCGTGTGCTGCCATTTTAAAACTGGGCAAAAAATTAAAAACAATTACTAAAAATATTTGTTGAATCGCTTTCTCATTTTAAATTTGTATTTTTTTCTTTTTTTATTATTGAAACGGCTATTTTCATGTTTTTTGACAAATTATATTCCGATTTGTTGATGTTATTATTAATTTTGATATATTTTTCTGATTTCCTCCGACCTAATCGACCAAACTGTTGTTGAATTAATAATTTTCTCAATTAGATATAATTTTTCTACTTTCGTGTAATTGTTTTGCTATTTTTAATTTTTTTTATTTATTAAAAATTCTGAAAAATAATTTAAAAGTGTCGGATTAAACCGCTGGGCTGCTCTTCACTTCCTTGTTCCAAATAACCACGATACGACTTCAACTCATTTTTACCAGGCTCCACCACCTCGTTCTAGTGGTCAAAATATATACATGAAATGTAAAAAATCATGAAATATACAAAAACCCAAAATAAAAATTATTGTAAGAGAGTCTGGATTTGTAAGAGATTTGGATTATCCGTTTGACTGCCGAAGCGCTAGGAATTAACATTTCACATTTAACTTCCTTTTGCTTATTGTACCAGCCCTTCCCGACGATAATTGATCAATCACATTTCACTTTCATTTGTATTTAATGTTCGCCATTTTTCTCAGTAATCACTTCAATCACTCCGGAATAATGCCACTTATCCCTGTAAGTGTTTCCATCAAAGGCGGGGTGGGATCCCTGCTAGCCTTGATCACCCCATGGGGCCGGGCCTTTCCTTCGGGAGTTTATGAGTGTCCTATCCCTCCTCAATTTGGAAACCCCAGTGTCCCAATGCCAGCACGCCCCACCGCGCACGGACGCGCTCCTTTATTTTAAAGGGTTATATGTTATGTATAAAACTGCCAAATATGTAAAAAAAAAAAGGGTTGTCTTGGAAGTTTGATGAAACAGTTATAAATTTATGGAAATAAATTTGAAAAAAAACAAAAAAATATATAATATAAGCAAGATTATTGCGACCCCTTTTATTGTTTCGACAATCCTAAGGAAATGATTCATTAGTCGGGTTATAAATTGTATGGATTAACATATTTTTTCTGCGCATATGCTATGAAGAAAGGGGCTCAAAAATAGCATTCCTACGTTAAAATTTTTTGATTTGGTGAAAGTTTTTTGTCCATATAAATCCATAGTTTGGGGGTTTTCGGGAATAAATCCATATTTCGACATTTTGGCATTTTTAGTCCATATTTTTGCTATTTTTGGCAAATTTTCACAAGAAAAATGCAAAAAAAGCGAACACCCCTAAAGAACGACTTTTTTTGGAAATTTAAAAAATACATGCCTAAAAAAAGAATTTTTTCGAAATTTCGGAAATTTTTTTTTAGGTATTTGTCCACCCGAAAATTTTCGCTGAAAACAGAATGAGATTATTATAAACATTTTGAGAAGTATTTGATTTGCAATTGTTACGCTGAATTTAATAAAAATTGGCATTTATAAAATGATAAATCCATTTTTTGGCAGTTTTTAGCGTATTTTTAAGTCTGATTTAGCAAATATTGATTATAAATATATTTTTCGGAATTTTTTAGGGTTTGAAAGATTTATTTTGGCAGTTTTTAATCCATATTTTGGTCCTTATTTGGCCATTTTTGAGCTTTTAAGTCCATATTTCGGGCTTTTTAGTCCATATTTTATGTACATATTTGGCGTTTTTTAGTCCATATAACCCTATTCATTACGTACAAATCGATTTCTATTTAAATTACAAAAAATTCCCAATTTCCCAATGATTCAAAAAATTTAGAACGGGAATAGCTAGGGGGCTGAAAATTTGGAGTCGGGGCTAACTTTTGGTTGTGCATCTCCTGAATTGGAATAACAATTCGAAAATCCAAATTTTCGATTAAACATTTTGGTTCAAAATCGGTTTAAATACACGGAAACAAGCTGAAAGCCATCAATCCTTTAATAAGCGATCATTTCCGCCTCTTTTGAACAAAAAATGTTAAATTCTAAAATTTTGACTTTCGAATTTTCTGGTGTCACTTTCCGTCATTATAAATCAATCTTTTGGTACTTCGTTTGCCGCAAAATTTGGAAATGTACCTCAGTTGCAACTGCAACCAGTTAATAAAAATAGGAGTCATTGTATTTACAAATTTTCTCTTTAATGAGTTTTTTATTTGATTGTTTTATTTTTCGGTATTATTGCCCTCCAGAATTTTTAATTTTTATTTTGAATTGTTTAGGCTTTTATATGCACTAAAAACCTTCACCAAATCAAAAAATTTTAACGTAGAAATGCTGCTATTTTTGAGCCCCTTTCTTCATAGCATATGCGCAGAAAAAATAAGCAAAATCATACAACTTCGAACCCTAATGAGAAGCAAATGAAAATTGTTTAAAAACTTCTTCCAAAAATGGAGTTTCAAGCTTCAGTACCATAATTGTTTATGAAATTTACTCATTAAGTTTCAATTTATTAAGTGCTTTTCGGTATCGAAAATACGCAAATCTCGAGACCGAGAGATGATACTGAGACTCTCGAACAGCATAAGATAAATAAAAAAATATTTCATAAATAATTGCAAATTCGAATTAATTCCAAAATTTAATATTTTTCCCTCATTATTTTATAAGAAAATTATAATTTATTTAGGCTAATGTTTAATGCTTTAGATTTATCTAAAAAGATTCAAAAACAACAAATAGTTTAAAAAGTTGTGGAAGAAATTGGTTTTGAAAAACTAATAAATAAAAAAGGATAGAATAAAATCTTAAAACTAAGCATCCATTCTTTATTCCTCCGTTTGCTCCATCCATGGCCTTAAGCTAATGATGACGTGGGTCGGGTCCACTCGGTGCCAGTCGCTAAATGGCACAATAAAAAGACAATTACTTAAGCCGAATTCCTACCTTCGATTCATTGACCGGCGGCATTTTCTCAGCAAGTTCGCGTAGGTGTGCCCTCATTTTTTCTAATCGATTTGCCCCCATTTCAAATTGCACAGGAGGAGGTGGTGGAGCATGGAAAAGTGAATTCCAGTAGTATCATGTTAACTTGGCACAATTAGCTACCATTGAGCGATTGGTCACATGCGATGGCACCAGTCCCGCTGCATTTCCTCCCTGAGCATTGCCTCGCCCAATCGCTTCCGCCCCACCCGTCGCCAAGGAAGTGAAGAGCAGCCCAGCGGTGACAATTCGTTTGATCTTCGTACCAATCCCAGCTGATGAGTTGCTTCCACTGCCATCATTAGCAGTTTCTTAAAGCAAATAACAATTTTATGTCAATTATTTTGAGGGTTCACCACAGAATAAGGATTCTGTGTACATTTTCATGGACATCAAAATGGTGATTTTGACATTATTTGAAGGAACTTTATTTTAAAATAAATTCAAAAATATTTTCCCTATGTTCTTACTTTTGCCATCAGTGGAAACCGAAGAACTGAATGAGAGGACGGCCAAAAGCACAATGAGAAGGATTTTGAAAATGTTTGACATATTTTTCAGAATCTTTTAATATTTTATTACTGTGCCGCGTTGATTTGGATATTTTTCTGTTATAATATGGGCAGTATTTATATACAATTTCTCTGTTTTTCTTGTCTCGTTGGAAAACAAATTAATTGGTTTCCGATTTGGTGATGTAATTCGTTTTTTTATATTTCTCTACTTTCCTCCAGTATAATTTAAAAAATGTTTTTAAAATTAAATTTCACAATTAGATTTTTCTACTTTCGTGTAATTGTTATTTTTTTGCCACTTTTTGTTTTTAAATTTTTTATTAATAAAAATTCACAAAAATTAATCTAAAAATTGCGGAGGAACAGAAGTAATAGGACGGAATAATTCGTGTGCTGCCATTTTAAAACTGGGCAAAAAATTAAAAACAATTACTAAAAATATTTGTTGAATCGCTTTCTCATTTTAAATTTGTATTTTTTTTTCTTTTTTTATTATTGAAACGGCTATTTTCATGTTTTTTGACAAATTATATTCCGATTTGTTGATGTTATTATTAATTTTGATATATTTTTCTGATTTCCTCCGACCTAATCGACCAAACTGTTGTTGAATTAATAATTTTCTCAATTAGATATAATTTTTCTACTTTCGTGTAATTGTTTTGCTATTTTTAATTTTTTTTATTTATTAAAAATTCTGAAAAATAATTTAAAAGTGTCGGATTAAACCGCTGGGCTGCTCTTCACTTCCTTGTTCCAAATAACCACGATACGACTTCAACTCATTTTTACCAGGCTCCACCACCTCGTTCTAGTGGTCAAAATATATACATGAAATGTAAAAAATCATGAAATATACAAAAACCCAAAATAAAAATTATTGTAAGAGAGTCTGGATTTGTAAGAGATTTGGATTATCCGTTTGACTGCCGAAGCGCTAGGAATTAACATTTCACATTTAACTTCCTTTTGCTTATTGTACCAGCCCTTCCCGACGATAATTGATCAATCACATTTCACTTTCATTTGTATTTAATGTTCGCCATTTTTCTCAGTAATCACTTCAATCACTCCGGAATAATGCCACTTATCCCTGTAAGTGTTTCCATCAAAGGCGGGGTGGGATCCCTGCTAGCCTTGATCACCCCATGGGGCCGGGCCTTTCCTTCGGGAGTTTATGAGTGTCCTATCCCTCCTCAATTTGGAAACCCCAGTGTCCCAATGCCAGCACGCCCCACCGCGCACGGACGCGCTCCTTTATTTTAAAGGGTTATATGTTATGTATAAAAACTGCCAAATATGTAAAAAAAAAAAAGGGTTGTCTTGGAAGTTTGATGAAACAGTTATAAATTTATGGAAATAAATTTGAAAAAAAACAAAAAAATATATAATATAAGCAAGATTATTGCGACCCCTTTTATTGTTTCGACAATTCTAAGGAAATTATCAGTCCCGCTGCATTTCCTCCCTGAGCATTGCCTCGCCCAATCGCTTCCGCCCCACCCGTCGCCAGGGAAGTGAAGAGCAGCCCAGCGGTGACAATTCGTTTGATCTTCGTACCAATCCCAGCTGATGAGTTGCTTCCACTGCCATCATTAGCAGTTTCTTAAAGCAAATAACAATTTTATGTCAATTATTTTGAGGGTTCACCACAGAATAAGGATTCTGTGTACATTTTCATGGACATCAAATGGTGATTTTGACATTATTTGAAGGAACTTTATTTTAAAATAAATTCAAAAATATTTTCCCTATGTTCTTACTTTTGCCATCAGTGGAAACCGAAGAACTGAATGAGAGGACGGCCAAAAGCACAATGAGAAGGATTTTGAAAATGTTTGACATATTTTTCAGAATCTTTTAATATTTATTACTGTGCCGCGTTGATTTGGATATTTTTCTGTTATAATATGGGCAGTATTTATATACAATTTCTCTGTTTTTCTTGTCTCGTTGGAAAACCAAATTAATTGGTTTCCGATTTGGTGTGTAATT